>CM021105.1:438017364-438325409 GCA_007115665.2 Sequoiadendron giganteum
TTCCTTAAGATATCTCTATGATTGCTACCCACTTGTCTAGACGTATAGATGAATTAGAAATCTTATTGGTTAATAGAAAAAACATTGGCCAACAATACTATAGCTTCTATGTGAGAAGAAGTCATGTCTATGAGGCACTGCATTATAAAACCTCACACGAACCATACTATAAAAATGTGCAATTAGATGAGGCTGCATTAGCATGTCTACCAAGTGCTCCCACTAACATTCCCAACCTCCTATCTGCAACAACCACAATTACTAGCACCACACCTACAATCTCTACACATACAGATGTTACAACTGTCGACCCTACTGAAGAAGACATTCAACCCTCTACTTCCTTTGTAGCTAACCTTCCCCCAACACATAGATAAGTCAAAGAATTACGCTCTATATTGCAATTAGGTCAAGGTTGGCCAACCTTTTCTATGGATTGGCCACTCCTTTCACCATCTCTTGTCAATGAGTACACCACTGAAGGATTGTTTGTTATGGCTTTCCCAACTTTTTTTCCAAAAGGCGTCGCCGCTTTCGAGCAACAACGCATGAAAGAAGTTAAGTTACATGAATATGCTCTCCACATGCTCGGGTACTTTAACAATTGGTTTGGCCAACATCCTCACTTTAGGTACTTCATTCTAAATATTCTAATGTGGCATCGTATCCAGACCACAACATCAATGTTTGTCCATTTAAGCACATTGATACATGTCTTCCTGCAACAATATCTGATCTTCGTCAATATTTAAAGGACCTTCCAGATGACAAACTTTTTGAAAAACTCATGCACTTTGGATCGTCAATTTGTGGAACATGACCTTTTTGGAACCATTGCAAAGGGTTCTCTGATATGGTTATCCAAGTTGGTTTCCCATCACTTTTCTTTACACTAAGTGTAGCAGATACAAAATAGCCAGACCTACATAGTATTATGCCATCATTTGTGCCTTCAAATTTGTAAGCCTCTTATAAATGGAGGATACAAAACATTGTTCAAAACCCACACCTTTCTTCCCACTATATGTATCATAGATTTATTGTATTTCATGTAGAGGTTGGAAAATCTACTTGGCACAACCAACTACTAGTATAGGTATACTGTACCTACCCTTGTCCATTTACATTTTTTATGATTTGAATACCTTCTAACCAAAACAAACCACTAGTTACGAATGGCAACATAAACACATATCCATGGTTTTCTTTGGCTACAAGCAACACCTAATATTGGGAAACTACAATGGAATAACCTTCAAGCTGTCCAAAATGCCCTTAGCTACATTGACAAGCATGTATGTGCATGGAACCCTTGATTTCTACTCCCAAGGAACCAATCAATTCATCGATCTCTTGGTGACGACCCTTGTTTAATGGACATCACAATGATATTGCAATCCGACCCTATCATTGACTACACTAAATTTGTCAATTGTGTTCAACATCATACAAAGTGTACCTTACAAACTTTCCTTAGGATGAAGGACCAAACCCTACAATGTCACTATAAAGCCCCTTGGGCCATGCAAGAAATTTCTACCCTTTTCAATGATGAGTCTGGCCTACCTAAATTCACCACTGCTCGATATAACGACTGCTTAAATATACACAACCCTTTTATCCTCTCTATTTGGAGAGCTAATATCAATTGTTAGCCTGTTGCCTCTATCCATGCAATCCTCAAGTATATTACAAAATATGCAACAAAAGCAAAGAACGAGTCAGAAATATACCACACAATGCTTTCCTATATTTCAACTTGCCCCAAGAGCTTTCAAAAAAATGCTTGCTAACACTTTGGTTGACCATGATATTAGAGCCCAAGAAACTTGCCACCTCTTTCTTAAACTTCCACTCTTCCTATGTAGCAGGACTTTTGTCTCTATAAATGTGGACCAAAAAAAAATTCAACAAGTATGGCTCTATCATCTGAATCAACCACCACCTCCCCAAGTAACATTGATGCTTACATGATTCGTCCAATTTATTTAGAGGCTATGTCACTTCTTGAGGTCACCCAAAAGTGGACCTATAAGGCATCCCTTGAAAAGTAAAGCCAATGGAAAGAGCGGCCCATTAAAGTCATTGTTTGTTTCTCACCACACTTCACCTCCATCCCTGCAAGAGACGACATTTGCTTCAAAGCATTATGCTGGAGTGAACTATTGCTATAAAAACCATTTTGTAGCATTCACATTGAGTTCACATTTCCCACTAGTCATATTATACAACAATGGGAGAGTTTTGCAGGTAGTTACCATCCTTGGCATGTGCTCCACACACCATCAAATCCTTCTAAAGTTATAGATTCTAGCTGATCTTCCAGTGAAGAAGAAATAGTGCATGAGAACAACCCATCTGAATGGAAAGTATTATCAAGCCTATACCCAAGCATTCCTTTAAAATTTGATGAACTAGATATGCTTGGTCGGTGTGACATTGACTTGCACCATGATTGGGGTTCCTCCCAACTAAATCCCCAAGAACAAGTCTATGCTACTACCTACATAGAATCCAACCACCCAACATTTCTACTCCCCCATCTTCCCACTATCCCTCCCAACTTGAGCTCTTTGTCCAACAAAAGAAAGCATTTGATATAGTTTTATCTCATCTAAAAGCAGGTACTTTGCAAACTCCTTTAAAAATGATTGTTCAAGGAACTGCTAGAACTGGTAAATAACACCTAATAAAATCCATCCAATCTACCCTCAACAATTCATCCCAAAATTTCCCATCACCATTACTACTTCTAGCACCTACAGGTGTAGCAACATTTAACATCCAAGCATCAACAATCCACTCAACCTTACGAATACCTATCAAAGATATTTCCCCCCTATAAGGATAAACACTAGTGGACTTCCAAGAAAAAATGTACTTCATTTGTTACATATTAATAGATGAAATGAGCTTCATTGGTCCCAAGTTACTTCAAAGCATTGATAGGAGGCTACGTGAAGCATTCCCCAGCCATAACCAATTCCCATTTGGAGGTCGCTCAATCATGCTCTTTGGTGACCTTGGCCAACTACCACCAATTAAGGACATTCCTATGAATGCCTCTACCTCATAGGGGTGCTCTATGGTGAAGCTTCACAATAGTAGTAACACTAAGCAAAATATTTCATCAAATCGGAGAGGAACCGACACAAATTACCTTTCGTACCCTCCTCTCCAATTTGTGAAATGTAGTACCTATAGTTGAAGATTGAGAAGTTCTTATGTTGTGATCTACTGCATCTTTACCCTCTCCAAATCAAGTTGAGTTCATGTCCTCAATATATCTTTTCGCAACCAATGAAATGGTCTCACAACATAATTTGTGAATGTTATTATCTTTGGCAACACTAATTGCCTTGTCAACTACAAAGCAACTAAGGGGGTCACCATGCTCCAATCCAGACGAAGAACAACTACAATCTAAGGTCCTTTTATGTGTTCATCAAAAGGTAATGCTATGTTTTATGGGTGGAAATAGGCCTTATCAATGGTGCACTTGGGCAAGTCCAAGCTATCCTCTACAAGGATGGTGAACATCCCTTCCCTTCCCCTGTTTTTTGTAGTTCAATTTAAAATTTATATAAGCCCTACTTGGGAGCTCAATAACCCAAAAAATGTCCCTATTTCCCCTGTCAGTCATGGTCTCTGTCATCAAATTCCCCTAAAAATGGCATGGTCCTTAACAATACACAAATCATAAGGTCTTACACTTGAAAAGGCAACTGTGGACATCGATAACGTCGACCGACAAGACCTTACATTATAATTATTTCTAGAGTCTGTTCACTGGCAGGGTTGTGTATCAATCAAGCCTTCTCATTTCAAATATATGCACGCATGAATCAAACCCCATGTGTAGCTCATCATAAACAAGAGGAGGATCGCTTAGTGGGGCTATCCAATGGAAACTCTTGAACAAACAGTGATACTGCACATACCTACAGATTAGTTGCCCTAACTATGTCATCTAACATCCTTTACAATTTATTATGTGTAATATCCTTTCTTATATGGTTATGCTTTGCCTATGTCAGCTCAAAAACCTTTTTTTCGTTGTCATAAACTTCAATATATATCAACTGATATCATTCAATTCAGGAATTTATTGTACACAAATTTAGTAAAAAGAACATAGATTGGATAATACAACATACAATTAAGTATCCTTGATAAAAAAATCTACTCCATTTGCACAAATATTCTTACAATTACATCCTCATTACACACTAAATTTTAAACAATATTATATAAGGCATGCTACCAATACCCCTCTCAAATTAACAAACCGTTTTATTTTCCCTTCAACAACATTTTCAATTTCAAATTTTCCACTGCATTAGTCATTACTTGCCAAGTGTTTGATTCTCTAATTCAAATCAATATAATATTTCAACAAGTGTTTCTATTTAATTACTCATTGCTCAACCATTGTTTGTTTCTCAAATTCAAATCAATATAATTTTTCAACAAGTGTTTCTATTTAACTACAAATTATTACTTTGTTACATATTACTTTTCTTTTTCAACTCAATAATTTATACATCTATTTTATTGTGAACCTATATTTTTCTACAATTTGTCTACTGAATTATGAACTTTATTGTATGCAAATTTTATAAAATAATACATAGATTGGATATCAAATACAAGCATTTTGGCTGCAAGTTCATCACAAGCAATTGCATTCAAAAAAGGCTTGCATTTTTTTGGTAATTTTTGTATCGCTACCAACTTGTGCTCAACCAAATATGAGGGGCCTTGCTACAGATGTTCCTACATTGTTCAAAAGTTTGATACAAAATATGTAAAATATGAGGGTTGCTACCAACCTGTCCCCAACAAAATACTTTAGTTCCTTTATCATTGCTCAACAATTGTTTCTCACTCTATTTCATATCAAAATATTTTCACTTGTAAAAAACATGGCATCTTATGGTATATCATTTGAAAGTTCTTTTGTAAAAATTCATGTGCCCGATACCTACTGGTAATGTATCGATTTACTAATGTCAGGAATCCTCAACCTTTGAAAACCATTGTATTATAAACAACTTAATGTCAATTCTTATGTAAACTCAGCCACTCATGGATGTGAGATATTGAGATTATTTTTAATATATATGTATACACTACGTTTATGGGGTTCACATTGATTTAAGTAATTATACTTTACAAGCTTAAGAAAAATAACAAATGTACTCAGAATAACTCAAACTTTTAGCAAAATATTATGGCAAATACGAATAACACATATTCCACTTTCATACTTTAACAAAAACATCTTTCAAGTTACTTTATTCAAGTATATGTTGCATTTATGGACTCCACTACCCAAATTTTACTTCCAAAAGAACATTAACTTGCAGTTCAAGTTACTTTATTCAAGGCTCTCACCAATTATGTCCATAGTAAAGGACTGAAACTTGGCATATATTTAGATGCAGGGTATGTATACATTGTCTTTGTTCCCAAATGGGATTTTCCTCGCTCTTTTTAATAGGGTACGGTATGTGTTGTTGGAGATAATGATGCCTATGAATGGACTTCTCTTTTTGGTGATGATGTTGTAATTGTTGTGTATATTTGTGCCTTTTTGTGCTTATTTTGATGCTTTGTTTTTGAGATCCTTTTGGAAGCTTTGATTGCTCACATTTCTTCACTTGTCCCTTTTTGTGCTTATTTTGATGCTTTGTTTTTTAGATCCTTTTGGAAGCTTTGATCGTTCACAGATATTTTGTTCATTCGTGTAATTTTTCACCATGCTTTAATTGTATTCATCTTCTTTGTCCAACTCTTGTTGATTTTCTGATAACCACCTGATCTTTGTGGTAATGGTGATTATTTTTGCAACACGTATTACACCCCTATATGTAAGGTTAAGCTTGGATTTATCTTGCTTGCCCTTGTTTTAAAGGTTTGGAATAAGAGTTATCTTAATATTTGGCTTCATACCCTCCTTTTACTCCACATAGCATATGAAAACATGGATGGTTCAAAAACTCAAATTTAATAATTATCGTTTTCCTAAATCATGAAGATTTTCAAAAATAAAAAACCATAACCTATCACTAATTGACCTTCCACAACTCTTCGGCGTATCCATTGCACATGAAGGTGCCATTGCTAGTAATAATTAGTTGAATCATTCATGGTAGGCTCTAAAGCTCTAAAGTAGAAGTTAATTCATGATATCATATCATATTCACATAGATGGATAGGACACCCCCGCTGAGGGGTTGGGTCATGAGCTCCACATCTACTTCCCTGCTTGATTCACAAGCACTTGGGTTTGGTATTTCCTTCTATGAGGATTTTGATGCTGAAAAACATGGATTAGAAATCTGATGATTGAAGATTCAAATGAAAATAAGAAGTTGAAATAACTCGTATTAATAAGTAGATGAAATCCCCTTTTCTAACCTCAACTAACTCAAACCAATTTAAAAATTCTCAAAATTAATCAATAAATAATAATAGTACACAAAATTCTAATCTAAAAACAAAGAAATCCACAACCAAACTATCTATAACTTAAAAAGTTCTCCCTCCTCTCCACCTTCAATAGAGTTACGAGCACAAAATTAGGGCAAAAGTAAACGCCTTTATCTAAAGGGAATCATTATTATTATGCGTGTACAACAATAGTACGAGATGAAACTAGTCACCATTTGCATTTGAGGGAACAAAGGTGACATTTTCAATAATTGCCCACTTTTTCAAATAAATGCGTGTCAAATCCTCACCTGAGCTTACTGTTTTGCCTCAGAAGAAGCTTAGAACCCCCGCTTCATTCTTTAAACTTTCTTCTCAGGTCAGACGTTATAAAAATAAATTCCAGAGAAGGTGCAGAGCACCTCAGACGTTATGGGACATGAGTTCTGACATCTGCACATTCTAAACGAAGCTTCTAAATATGGAAACACAGCACCTAATGGAAGCCATGTGAGATTCACATTCCTGCACCAACAATTAGCGCATTATGATGTAAGCAATCATATCAACTCTTGATGCTGTGTGTTTGGGTGGCTAATATATTAATAAGTTGTTACAGTTTGGGTTATTTATGGTGTTTTGTTTAAGTTTTTTGGAACAGAAATTAGGTTTTCTGTTTATAGTTTTATTGGTTTGGGTCAGTTAATTTCAATTGATCGAGTTTTGATGGATAAAGTGGAGTGATCTGAAATATTGATGCAAAAAATTCTTACATAATTTTAATCTAAAATTTTTAGAATTCGCTTCA
Organism: Sequoiadendron giganteum; assembly: GCA_007115665.2. Taxonomy (NCBI): domain Eukaryota; kingdom Viridiplantae; phylum Streptophyta; class Pinopsida; order Cupressales; family Cupressaceae; genus Sequoiadendron; species Sequoiadendron giganteum. The sequence goes on from CM021105.1 coordinate 438,024,608, forward strand.
ATGGATTGTGGAAATATCGCATCTTTAATTTTGAATTCACTACAATGGACTGTGGAAATACCATATATTTGACTTAAGAATCTACAATCTGTGGATTAATAATTGAAGTCAAATTAAAGTGATGGATTGGCATATTAAGACACAGAATTCACATTTATACACAATGGATACAATAGAAACTTGAAAAAAACCCATATATATGGACTAATAATTAACATCTTGAAAAACGTACTCGTTACAATGCATCAATATTCAGCAAAATCTAAACAAAGTGATCGAATTTAGGTATTAAAACAATTGATGTCAAATTGAAGTAATGGTTTGACATAGTAGAACACAAACAATCCACATTTGTACAACAATTGATGCCATAGAAACTTAGAACAACCCGTATTCATGGATCAATAGTTAGCACCTTGAAACCATGACTCATATGAATGCATCAATATTCAATTAAATAGAAACCAAGCTACAAATCTATGTATTAGTAATTGACATATAATTGAAGTGATGGATTGACACATTAGAACACCAACAATCCACAATTAATACAATAGAAACTTAGAACTCTCATCCCTGGACTAGTAATTAGCACCCTAAAAAACATTTTGACCTAGATCAATGTATTGATATTGAAACAAATAAAAATAAAGAATCAATTTATACATTGAAAACTAAGTGATCCATGTCCACAAACAAACATTTAATACATTGAAAACTGATCTATCCATATTAGTAAACCAAACAATCTATACCTATGCTACAATAGTGAAACATTCAAATAATCCATATCTTCATGTCAATGGCTTCATGTACAAGTATCTCAAACAACAAGAAATCAAATCTTGATGGGTAACCTAACATGACACTACACAAATTTATAAGTAATATGTAATCACTTAAACTAAATTATTTGTAAAACAAATATGTACAATAAATTTTAATTTCTTATATTATTGATTTAATAGAAAACAAACCTAAATGTCATATATATCCAATAAATTTTAATGAGTTTTAAATCTATAATCTGTCATCTAAATTCTTTATCTATAATAAATTTATATATTAAACATACATTACATTAATAATTCATATTCTCTGATATCAAAGATTTATAATAATTCATATAAAACTACTTATTTAAATAGATGAAAAATATACTTATTGAAACAAAGCCTCATACCACCATGTATAAACATCATTCACTGCCAATATACGACCTTTTAAAAAATAAATGTAAATACAACATTATAAAGGCAAACACATAAAAAACATGAAATTTTTTCCTAAAAATTCTTAATAAATAGCATGCTTTACTCACTAATGGCAAGGAAGAATTATTGAATTAAGGAAGATATCTTACAGCTCTAAATTGGAGAAAGTGATGTAACTTTTTCATTTATGTTCTCTATTAATGTTTTTATCTTCCTCGTGACTATCCTCCATAGAATAAATGTGTTGCTAACACTTCTTGTCTTGCTCAAAGTTCCAATCCTCTATTACCTAATATTTCTTATGTTTCCAAAGTTATGAATAAGGTTAGATGGCTTTTTGAGGTTTTGGGACATTGAAAAGACAAACTATGACAAAATACATTTGACACATAGGAAAATATGTGCAAAGATATTCTAATTCAAATTTCTATTCGTTTGAATTTCATGTGGATTAATTTTTATTATTAAATTGTGTTTTGATTATTTAAAGGTCTATAATTTGAATTTCATATAGATTAATTTTTATTAAAATATATTAAATCATGTTATTATTTCAAAAGGTTTAGGTTGTTTAAGAGGTTGGTTTTTATTGGTTAAAATATTAGGTTTTCAATGTGGAGATTCAAGTTTAAATTTCAATGGAAACATGTAATGAAGAATAATAAGTTGTAATATTTGGTCTTCAATAATTGACTTCTAATATTGAGTTGGTTTCTTAATAAGTGGATTTCTAAGGTATGATGATGATCTTTAAGAAGTGGTTTCTAGTGTGCTTGCTCAAAAACCTGAAATTAGTCAAATGATTATACTCACAAAAATTTATATTGATCTCATATTAATGTTCGTATAAATAAAATATTTATAAAAAATCATGATACAGAATTAGAAATTCATAGATTATAATTTTACATGAATAAGTTATAATCAATGTAAATATTATTGATTGGTATAATTTATTAAATTAGAAAGATTAAATAATAAAATATATAATATAAAATACCTCTTATCAAATTTTATCATAAAGATTTTATGGTCATTCTTAATTATGTTAATATAAGTATCAAATAATAATATGGTTTTTCCTTAAAAAATCGAGAAGAGATATCACATAAAATAGTAGTTGTTCTCTATTAGTAAGGCTTCTTTGTTGTTTTAATAACAACTCTAAGCATCATATTTTCATGAGTTCATAAAAATTATTTCCAAGTATGATGGGTTCTTCTTAGGTAAACTTTGATATATTTGTTTATAATAAAGTCTTTATCATTTCTTTTATAATTTTGGGGATCTTATAATTTCTATTAAAAAGATCTATAGAATATTTAAAATAAAATAATAGTTCTTTTAATCATTCAATAACTTTTAATAATAATTTTTATTTATAATAATACAATTTAAAAGATATTTAAATATTATTATTACTTTTAAGTTATAATATATAAGATTTAGGAGGGAGGTTTAGCTTGATCACGAGGTCTAGACTCCTCCTATCCCTGTGCTACCCAAATATAAGATAGTAAGAATGATTTTTTCACAGTCTATGAGAATTAGATCTTTTAAAGAAAATTGCATCTAATATATAAGATCTTTTACAGAAGGAAGAAAGGTTTTTCTAAATCAGTTTTGAATTCCCATCTTAAGATTAAGGGGGTGAGGATTGATAAGAAAAATGTCAGAGATTGTTTAGCTTCTCTTTTGTTGTTTCAGTTGTTCTATGATTTGTGGACTTGAGGTCTCTTGATTTTAGTTTGTCGCAGCATTGTTGTAGTTTGGCTGTGTAAAATATTTCAAAATCTGTCTTCCCTCAATCAAAAACAATACATACAAATAAATTTTTAAAAATGATTGCTTAAAATTATTACTTACAAATAAAATACTTGAATATTAAAATCACTCTCAAATAATAATACATGCAAATATAATTTAAAAATTGATCAATTAATTTTAATACATAGTTTTTTTTTTTAAATCTTGTCATCTCTCTATAAATTTCTTACATGAAGACAGTGAATAGTAAATTCCAAAATTCAATATCTCAATTTGATTTAGCATATATATAATTATAGATTATCTAAACTCAAAACTAGCAAAAATAATCCAGTTACATCTTCTAAGAAAGATTTTAAGCTTACATGCCATCTCTATGAAAGAATTTAAGCTTATGCCATTCCCTATAGTCATATGCAATTTAGTATTTCATGGGTCATCCTTCCAACTTCCCTTTTCTATTTTTCTTATTGGATGAAGAAGAATTACAAGAACAGTTCATATGAACAGCAGAGTGGAGGATATGATCTGCGACGGTTACGGATGGCACATTCCCACCGCTGTGGACCAGGCGCTGCTAGCTTCTTCGGTTAAGGACAGTACAACCAATGTAAGCCTGTTAGATCCACCAGATTCTTCTATTGCTGTTGAGGCAGATATAGGGGTGGGTTCTTCTATTGCTGTTGAGGCAGATATAGGGGTGGGTTCTTCTATTGCTGTTGAGGCAGATATAGGGGTGGGTGCAAAGTAAAAATTCTGGATCGTCTCCTTAGCCTGGAAATTCTGCCTAATGATACTTCTAAACTAGTGATTGGCCTACCAGTTCACTCCTCTTCATGCTGTTAATACTCAGTCTTTCTTCTAACAGTGACTCTGAAAACTTAATTCTCCACTGTAAATTCTCATGACCAGATTTTGTTCTTTTCCTGCTTGTCCTATATGACGTACATGTTGGCTTGTGATACATTCTGCTTGGTTTTATCTTTGATGACCAGAGATATTTTTGCTGCTCTAGACTATAATTATTGTTTTTTCTGTCCAGTTTGTGCTGGATGTAGCATTTCTCTTTTATATGATTTTTTTGTTTTTTAACGACTCCTCCTGGGGACATTCTAACACTCTTCTTATCTACTTTTATTAAGAAGGAATAAAAGTTAAAACACATAATTCTCTGAAATCAAAAAAATAAAGAGGGTCACGTGTAAACAATTACTTTTATTAAATGGACATTTCGAATTTGGAATTCCCATTCAAATTTGGTGTTTCACTCAACTTTGATTACAACTTTTCAATTGTCCCATACTGAACTTTCATTCTTCCCTGATCTTTGTGCTGGCCATCACTCTATACTTTAGGACAAAAAGCCAAGCACATACTCACACCCCTTAACAAACTTCAGTTATTAAGTAAATTGTGAGAACATTATTTACAGGACAGAACAAGGGGGTCATTGAATGAGTACAGATATCTTAAAGTTGAGTGATACTACCACAGGTTGTCTGACTCCTCTTTCCACTATCTATTGGTAATTAAAGTTAGCAAGACAAATTTGACCATCACCATAAACTTAATGTTATGAATGAAATTGCCCAATCTTCCCTGATGTGAGTGCTGACTATCACTATACTTTACAAAGTGGCAAGCACATACTCACACCCCTGCCCCACTGAGGTTACTGTTACTTCTCTAGCATCCATTTTCCCATCACTCCCATATTATATCAGCAAACCAACTTTAGCTAAGGAACCTGGATTTAAATGGAAAATGCATAATGATGGATTTCCTTGTAGATCGTCTTAAACACTCCATTTCCCGCGCTGTCAAGGTAAATTTAGTAATAAGTTGAACATATTATAGCAGTATCCATGGTAAAGAATACACAACTCTGAATTTCAAAAGCATTCCTATGGAAAGAAAAGGATGACAAGGTTACATGGGGCCATATCCCCTGGCATCCCCAGTACACCGGGACAGCAGGGGACCTGTCACCGAGAAAATCAGGGACAAATCCCTGGGATTTTCTGCAGTCCCTAGGACAGATGGGGATGTCTAAGATATCCCTCAACCATTGAATGACGACACTGCATACAACTGTAGAATGAAAGTGTGATGACGACAAACATTTCTTGCTCCTTTCATCAATGGGAAGTTGTATGACCGCATACAACTATGGAAAGAAAAAAATTAGTTGTTGAATGACTGCAAACAACTATGGCTTCAAGAAATAAAAATGAACCCCAGTTGAATGGCAACAAACAGCTGTAGTTTCCATCAATGAGCAATTCTATGACTGCATACAACTATAGGACAGACAGCTACAACATGAGATCAGACTGATGTAGAAAGAGTAAATGCATGGCTGCATACAGTTGTAAAGTGGAACCATTCATGTGTCAAACGAGAGAAGACAATTGTAAGAAATGTAATGGTTATACCTTCATTTATGATTTTGTATCCTTGGCCTCTTGGCCTTTTGATGCAATGAAAACAATGAATAATGAATAGAGAAATTTCTCTTTTTTATATTATTTGAAGGTTTGGCTATTTACACTATGTCATCCAACATGCCACTGTTTATATTCAACCTTTTGTTAAAAAACAATGAGTTACAAATACATTCTATAACTCAATTCATTTCATCACATTTTGGGTCCAATATACAAGTTTTTTAATAATGAAATTTTATTGAAAGAAATAACATTCGACACATATACTTGACTAATACAATGTACAACTCGAAGAGTTGGGCACAGTATGCCTCAAATCATCTTCGACCAATAACAGCCCTCACCAAATACTAGGTTCCCCTATATCTATTCCAACGGAGGAAAGATGCTCCCTCACTGAAGCAATATTTTTTTTGATCTTTTTGTATATAAATATAACATATCGACTGAAAGGTGATTATGGACATACAACAAAAAAGCCAGGTAAAAATTAAAAATAGACTTCATACCTCACTCCACAAACTTGGAAATACCCTCATAGTGTGGCATCACCTTAAGGAGTGAGGCAGAGTAAACTGCTAGTATATTTTATCTCTACTAAGTTATACCCATGATGATGGGTACTTAAGGAAGGTTTTACAGAAGCTCAGCCCTGACCCAGGCTTTGTGGGGCACCAGATCCATGCAAGTCTACCCGTCACCTGGGATGAGCTGCCCATATGCAAATTTTCCATGTAGATCGCTGTCTCTTGGGAGAAGAAGTAGTCTCAGAATTTTGTAGCATTTCCCACATTACTTGCACGTCTTGATATCCACATGACTGCACATCATTGTATAGCTTCAAGAGACCACGCCCTGTCCATTCAATATTTAATTCCATCAATAATTGCATTGTATCAAAGGAGAATAGTAAAAGAGACAATTACAAAGAAATATGAAAGATTTTAAGCGCACTAACATATTCCTGCAAGATGTATCATCAAATGTTGCAGGAACTTCAACTTAAGAGATCAAAGTGCATGGTGGTTGAGTTAGATCCATGGATGTGAATTACAAGATTCACATCAACAAAAATTTAACATATCAGAGGATTTCTCACACTAACATGGCCAATGGTTCCATTAGAGAGATCAAAGAGGAAATGGCCTCTCTGTTTATTCAGATCCAGATCATCACCTGCCTTTACAAGGCTTGTGGCAATTAAAAATCAGGTGCCGGATCAGCAGGACCATGATTCACTGGAAAGTCTAAAGGAGTTTCCCTACTTATTGAGGTCTACTCATCTCAAATGACTGGAAACAAACAGGCCAAGTGCAACATATCCTCCTGAACGAGCATCTAAGTCAAAGAGCGATTCCCCTGAGGTGAATTAATCCGAGCATCCAACAATAAAAGGAAAAAAAACAAACCACATACATAAGACAGACCTTTAATATAAATGGTTCATCAAACAAGAAAAGGAGAAAAAAGAACAAATCTCCAGATACATATGGCAGATTCTGAACAGAGATGATTCCTATTAGAACATCCATGCTGTGCTTTCCTGAAGTCCAGGAGTAAGTTCCAGGCAACCTTGGAATAATAGATACTTTCTTAGTTCTAACTCTAAGTTCAAACCTGGCAAATAAATATGTTGACAGTTATCGTGTTATGTTATGAAGACCCTGTGGGTGCGATTCTTGAAGAATCTTACAACAAAAAGTAACAAAGAAAAAAATTTCCCAAAATATGACATATGACTGATCCTTAACATTCATGATCCATACCAGATTTTAGAATTTGACAATCAACTGGTCACATGGCTTCCTCTTAAAAGTACCCAGCGATAACTGAATGTGATCACCCAGAAAGAAATGTGACAGTAACATATATGGCACATCCAACAAGAAAAGAACAAATTTCTAGACACATGTCACAGATCCCAAACATAGATCGATCATGACCATAGTAGAACTTCATAACGCCCATCTGGGTTCCAGTCATGATGTCGTCTCCTTAGATAAAACGATATGTGATACAAACATAAGACCAGATGCAAGCTTAGGCAATTTCCAGCATAGATACCCTTCAGACATGACACCAAACTTAAGGGCTACCTATCCCATACTTGGGATGTGGGTGTGTTTTTTGCAACATCCAGCAATAAAAGGAATTAAAGAAGCAAAGATTCGCACTATCCATATAGCAGATCCTAAACATGCATGTTCCATGCTTCAGTCTAGAATCATAGTTGCAGCCCTCAAGATCTTAGGGACTGACTGCTAAGACCTAGCCACCATCTGATCAAGCAACATCCTGTAACATACAGCCAAACCGATTACAGAGATCACCTGAGAAGTAGCTTACTCAATACTAGCCAGAGCACCACAACAGCATCAACATATGGATCTAATTGATAAGATTTGGTATATGTATATTCACAGAACCAGCAAGAGCCCATTTCATCACTATTTAGATAAAACCCTATCCACCCTGCCCATTTCAGAAAAATAACAAGTGCATCCTACCCATATCAGAAGGCTTGCTTCAATTCCATCTACAAGGTAAAACACTTGAACAAGACCAGATTTTCTAAAACCTAAACCCACTACAATCCACACCCACATCTCAAATTTACAAAATTCCTACATCCAACCACAGTTAACCTAAAAAGGAGGACATTTTTTCACAAACATCAACTAATCAGTACGTCTGTACCAACCAAAAAGAATCACACCGCCTTCCAATTTCAGTGTCATTAGCCTAATCTAAAGCAAACAAACAGACTGTACATATGTTGAGAGTAAACTAAGCAGTACTCACCACGCCTGCGCGCTCTGACCTTTCCTGCAATTCCCAGCATAACTCTCCTCATGGGAAACAACATCTTTCTCAACCACTCCATCTTTTTCTTCTTCTTCTTCTCCTCTTTTGGCTTGGTCTCCTCAGACTGCCTGAAAGAGATGAAACTCCTTGCCCACCTCCTCCTGATACGAATTAAGCGCTCCACAATGACTGATGAGTGTGTTCTCTGGGGCAGTAAAATACAGAGGCCCTCAGACCCACAACAGAAATACTCCTTCCAAGAGAAAATCTGAATTGCAGGCGGATTGCAGACGGCATGAATGAAACAGCTTGAGAAGCTTACAAAGAAAAAAATGGATGTTATGGATGGATGCTTATCACTGTCTTATTCACGCTTCCTTCTATACTTTGCTTTGGATGCTCGCCGGTGACGAGTGGTGACTGTTTGGCCACCCGTTTGTAATTTTAAAGTCTGATTAAAAGAATGTCACCCATGCTTTGACCTTCTATACTCCCCCAACCCTCTTAAACTAATACCCCTTTACCAAGGGTATTTCACAAGTTGTCACGAGTTTATAGGTAGCTGGAATGTAGTGTTCAATTTATTACGTCATAATTTTTTAAAATTAATTATTATATGGAAAGCAATATTATTATTTTTTTAAGGCCACGTGTTTCTGCTGTTTCCTAGTTTTAGGGTTTGACTTTCAAACACCGTCATATATATACCACCTATTTTTTTCAAAATCATAACTATACGTTTTAATATAAAATCGTTTTATTAAAAAAAAAATATCATTATCATTATATGTAAGTCACTTAATAATTATATGAATTAAGTTTTAAATTTAAAAAAAAAACAAGGGACCATATCCCCTCACTCTATATTTATAATTAATGCTTTTAAAAAATAATAATAATATAATTTATAAAAAAAAAAAAATTAAAATATGTTTTATTTTATTTCATAATATTGTTTAAGTATAATTTTTTTTATATTTTAATAGTCTCTTGATTAAAGTTGGAGAGGCCATTTTCAAGTGTCCAAACTTTAATGACTTCCCATCTTTCACTTGCTCACTTACTCACTTGTTCACTTGCTCAATGTGGAGCCATGTTAAAAATAATAATTTAATAATTCAAATATTTTGAATTATGTAGATATATTAAATGATTAGTATATATTATTAAATATTAATTAAATGAATTTAGTTAAAAGTATGAAATGATTAAATTGACAATTAGTGTAATAGAGTAATCAATATGTCTATGAAACAAATTTCCATAAAAAAATAATTTATAGAATAATACATTGATCTATCTACTATCTTAATGGTTTTATTGGATGACATATTCACCAATCTGCAATCTATATGTACCAAGAATTTAACAAATTGATGAGGTTAATTAAATTATTATTTATGTTATACTAATATTATTACATATATCTATTATCAAGATCTCATAGGCTATAAAGAATAACCAAATTTAATATTAGATTATCGTTTCAAACTAGCATTTGCATCACTCAAAGGTGTAATGATTGCACTAATAGGTAAACTCACATCAGTTTATTTTATTTAGAAGGTTCATTGGTATGTTGTTCAATAATGTGTGCATATTATTTTTACAAAAGAATTGTATCAAGAAGCTCAATTTTCCTAAGAATTGTATCAAGAGGCTCAATTTTCCTATCATTTCATTTGTACATAACAATGTACATACACTCCAAGCTCTTTGTGATACACTCCAAAGTCTATGGAATGAACTTTCACCTTACACATCTAGTAATTTGAGCTCCTTCAATGAGTTCCATTAAATTGTGTAGAAGTAATATTTACTCAAGTGAATAGTAAATTTCTAATAGTTGTACTCTCCAAACATGTGAAATACAACCATGTTCATAGTTTACAAAGGTTGCAAGGCTAAACATTTGATTCTACTATTTTGTTGTTTATGTGCATGAAATATAACAAGTTTAGAACTTTTTGGGATCGTAAACAAGTATAGATGTGTGGAATGTATCACTCATTTCAAGGTCTTTATGGATGAAATGTTGAAACACCTTCAAATTGAAGTTCAAGAGTTAGAATAAACTTGTTATGTTTGTCATGCAAGAAATTGTGTGGCTTTGCAAGATATTTTCCCATATCATTTCAAGTTGAGAGCCTTGGTATTTTATGAGACCTATTCAAGTGGTATTCTAAATATAGATATTATTGTTATTTTTAAGTTAATGCAACTCATCTATATGGTGAAAATACTTATTTATGATAGATGGCATCTTACAACAGGACGTATTAAAGTGAGAAAACTAAATTTACACCTATTTCCTCGTTACCATTGCTATCAAATTTTGTATTTTTTTAGTTGCCATGTAATTCTCCTCTATGTTGTGTGTTTTTTACCTGTGGACATTTCTGTATTTGGGGAGAGCAAAATGGCATTTGAAAAGAATGCAAAAAAATAAATAATATTAAGCAACCTAAGATCCAACCCAAGAAGCTTCATAATTTGTAAGGTGGGCCATCTTCTATATAATTGATGAGGGTGCAACCCGAGACATAGAAAATCACACAGAAAAACTAACAAATCTTATTATATTCAAAGTATGAAATTCCTACATGCAGAGGATCTCAAATCCTCGAGTTTTGCAATACATGCAAATTACAGAAAGAAACTACAAAAATTCCCCTATTCGCAGCATGCGATCTTCTTTCCCCAAAAACTGCCTAAAAGAAACAGTAACTCGCCCATAAATAGCCCGTTTCTTTGTTTGGAGCCAAAAACGGGATTCAAATTATGCACCAACTTTCGGAAGCCCTAACTCAAGATCTAACCGTCAGATCTTCAATGATAATACCTTTTCGGAAAGCTCTCGCGAAGATCTCTTGCCGAAAAGTGGGGCCTAAAGGCTAACCACTTTCGTATTCCGCCAATTTTTCAGGCCCATCCGGAGCCTCTAAGTACCTCAAAATTAGCTCCGAAGATTTCATAAGGCAAAAAGCAGAAATTGAAACTTGAATAACTTTTGAACCGGAAATGCTCTTGATCTGATTCTTTCACCAAAGTGTTTATTATTATGTCCTGAAGCTTCCCTTAAATTTTTGTCTCCTCATGCCTTCAAATTCATACCTGCTAAAAATAGCAGTTGAGCAGAAAAAGCAGAAAAGCAGTTCTGAAAGTTGGGAATTCTTCTTCGACGAAAAGGGTATCCAGAAATGCAAAAACATCTACAAAAAAAATCTAAATGAAAGTAAATATATTTTTGGGTGATGTAGGATTGCCCTTACACCACTGGATGCTCCTGCATCAGACACCCAGGGTAATTTGAAAAGTGACTCCGTCACTTCTCAGATGGTTGAGGAAAACCCAAACGGTCAACCTCTGCCTTGGACAACCAGGATGAATCTTCCACAGGCCTTCCTTTCCACTTCACCAGATATTCTTCATATTGCCTATTTCTGGTACTCCTTCCTACACGGCTATCCAAGATTTCTTCAATCTCCTCCTTTTCTGAAGTAGGTGCTGGAATACCGCACTGTTCCATTGCTGGTACTTCCTCTGCGCCACCCTCATGATATTCTATCAAATCTGCAATGTTGAACACAGGGGAAATGTTGAATCCATCTGGCAACTCTACCTCATATGCGTTCCCTGAATCATGCCTCTTCAAAATTTTACAGGGACCGAACTTCTTCATCTTCAATTTGTTATAGGTTCCTACTGGAAACCTTTCTTTCCTCAAGTGGACCATCACTTCATCACCAATCTGAAACTCCTTATACCTCCTCTTTTGATCTGCCTTAGCCTTATACTGCATATTCATCTTGTTAATGTGTTCTTTTACCTTCTCATGCATATTCTTGATGTGTTCTGCAAAGTCTTCAGCTTCAGCACTTGTCTTCTTCTCTTGGTCCATCTTCCTCAATTCTGGAGCAGTCCTAGGACTACTTCCATACACAATCTGGAACGGTGATCTACCAGTGCTTCTATTGACAGAATTGTTGTAAGCGAATTCTGCCTGGGGTAAGATCAAATCCCATCCCTTTGGTTTATCTCCTACCAAGCATCTCAGTAGGTTACCCAAACTCCTGTTCACAACTTCAGTCTGCCCATCAGTCTGGGGATGGTGTGCAGAACTAAACTTCAACTCTGTTTTCAACTTCTTCCACAAGGTCCTCCAAAAGTATCCAACAAATTTTGTGTCACGATCTGAGACTATACTCTTTGGCAAACCATGTAGCCTCACCACCTCTTTGAAGAACAAGTCAGCAATGTGGACTGCATCATGGGTCTTCTGGCATGGGATGAAATGTGTCATCTTCGAAAACCTATCAACCACCACAAATACTGAATCATTCCCTCTCTGTGTCCTTGGCAAACCAAGAACAAAGTCCATACTTATATCCTCCCACGACCTCTCTGGTACAGGTAAGGGCTGATACAACCCTGTATTCTGACTCACTCCTTTAGCCATTTGACATACCCTACAACTCTGCACAAACTTCTTCACATCTTGTGATAACTGAGGCCAATAATAATGCTCACTGATAATGGAAATGGTCTTATCCCGACCAAAATGTCCTGCCATTCCTCCACTGTGCTTCTCCTTTATCAGATTCTCCCTCATGGAACTCCTCGGAATACATAATTGACTTCCCTTAAACAACATGCCTTCTTGAATTAGGAAATCCAACCACTTTGTCCTGTCAACTGTAACAGGTTCCTTGCAAGCTTTCCAAGCCTCTGCAAAATCAGGATCATTCGGGTACAATGTCTTGAGTTCACTGAACCCAACCACCTCAATCTACATTTCTATCAACAATGTATGCCTCCTACTTAAGGCATCTACAACCCTATTTGACTTCCCAATCCTATGCTTTAAAACAAATGTATAACTCTGCAAAAATTCTACCCATTTCATATGCCTCTGATTTAATTTTCCCTGACTACTCAGGTACTGCAATGCTTGATGATCAGTATACATAACAAATTCCTTCGGCAACAAATAATGCCTCCATTTCTTTAATGCTTGAACTATTGCATAAAATTCTTGGTCATATACAGAGTACTTTCTCTTTGCATCATTTAACTTTTCACTGAAATAGGCAATGGGCTTACCTTCCTGGCTTAACACTGCTCCAATGGCACAACCACTGGCATCACAATCCACTTGAAATACCTTATTGAAATCCGGGAGAGCCAAAACAGGTTGTTCTGTCACCTTCTGCTTCAATAGATCAAAACTCCTTGCTGCTCCAGTGCTCCACTTGAACTCTTTTCTATCCCCTCTCATTGTTTCAGTTAGGGGTGCACAAATACTACTGAAGTTTCTAATAAACTTTCTGTAAAAACTGGCCAAACCATGGAAAGACCTCACCTCAGTAGTAGTTCTTGGGGTAGGCCATTCCAGAATAGCCTTCACCTTCTCTGGGTCCATCTTGAGACCTTCTGTCGAGACAACAAACCCCAAGTACACTAACTCCTTCTTCACAAAACTACACTTCTTCAGATTAATCAGCAATTTCTCTTCTCTTAACTTCTCAAAGACTCTACCAATATGCATTATATGCTCATCCAGTGACTTACTGAATATCAAAATATCATCTAAATACACAATAACAAAGCTTCCTAGGAACTCTTTCAGTACCTCGTTCATGAGCCGCATGAATGTGCTCGGTGCATTGGTTAGCCCAAAAGGCATGACTAACCACTCGTACAGGCCCTCTTTGGTCTTGAAGGCGGTCTTCCATTCATCTCCCTCTCGAATCCGAATCTGGTGATATCCACTCTTCAAATCAATCTTTGTGAAGTACTGAGCTCCACTCAAACAGTCCATCAGGTCATCCATCCTTGGCAGGGGAAATCTATACTTGATTGTTATCTTGTTTATGGCCCGAGAGTCTGTACACATCCTCCACTCCCCATCCTTCTTTGGTGCTAGTACTGCAGGTACTGCACATGGACTCAAACTCTCTCGAATCAAACCCTTTCTCAACAACTCCTCAACTTGTCTGTTTAACTCCTCATTTTCTGCAGGAGTCATTCTATGAGCTGCCTTATTCGGCAAACTGGCTCCTGGGATCAAGTCAATCTGATGACTGATCTTCCTCATTGGTGGTAAACCCTCAGGTACATTATCAGAAACAATATCCTGAAACTCATTCAATAACCCAGAAACTTCTACTGGAACCTTCTCACTACCCTCCTTATCCATTTTAGGAATCAATGCATAACACACACGCTCATGTTTTATGCCTTCTAAAAATTTCCTTCCATCGACATAACAAATTCTAGCACTACTGCATACCTTTTCTTCGGCCTTCTTCAGGGGTTTCAACTTATGGCGGACTCCACCCTTCATCAGGGAATAAGTGTTTGCATGGCCATCATGTACAGCTCGCCTGTCAAACTGCCACGGCCTCCCCAACAACATGTGACATGCATCCATGGGGATGATATCACAGAGTACCTCATCACGATAGCTTCCGATCTTGAACTTCACCAGGCACTGCTCATTGACTAGAACTTTGTGGTCTTTCTGCAACCAGGCAATCCGATATGGATGTGGATGCCTTTCCCTCTTCAGCTTCAACTTTGTAACCATTTCTTCTGACACTAGATTATCAGTGCTCCCACCATCAATAATGACATCACAACATTTATCCTCACACTTGCACCTTGTGCGAAACAAATTCTTCCTTTGTTCTGGCTCCTTCTCTTCAGTCACCAAGGCTCTTCTAACCACTAGGGCTTCTCCCCTTTCAGCATCATCTGAATGCTCAGATTGAGCCTCCTCATCTACATGCGCAACTCTTGCACGACCTTCTGGCCTTTTGTCTGTCCTTCCTTGGTATTGTGGACATTCATAGGCTCGATGCCCTTCTTCACCACATCGGAAACAAGTTCCTCTGAAACCACCTCTTCCAGGTCCTTGCCCAAATCTTCCTCGTCCTCTACCTCTTTGATCACCACCATTCTGATCACGTGGGCGGTAGAAGTTATCATTCCTCTGGCTTCGACTGGTACCCACATCTTCATTTTTCTTCTCATCCTCATTTCGGCTTCCAAAAGATCTTCCGCTACCCCTTCCGCTTTGACCTCCTCGTCCTTTTTGCTTGCTATCAAATCTCTTGTTCAGCTTCTCTTCAACTCTCAGCGAAAATTGGTAAGCATCCTCAATGGTGGCCATTCTGACCAGGCTTAACTCCTCTTGAATGCTCGGTCGTAACCCATTAAGATAACGGGCTACCTTCTCCTTGTTGGCCTCTGCATGTCCCGTTCTGATGATCATCTTGTGAAAATCTTCTATGTATTCTTTCACAGATCTACTTCCTTGCTTCAACCCTTGCAATTTCTTCAATAGATCTAACTCATAGTCCATTGGCATGAACTGCTTCTTCAGTTTCTCCACCATGCGATCCCATCTGGTGATCTTTCCCTTTTCTCTCTTATTTCTTTCTAGTTGGACCTCTTTCCACCAGATACTGGCGTGGCCCTTTAGCTTTGTTTTTGCAAACTTAACCCGATCTGGGTCCTCTACTTCTTCATACTCGAAATACTCTTCCAACTCATTGATCCAATCAATCAACTCTTCCGGGTCTAGACTTCCAAAAAACTGGGAACTTCTACTCTAGGTCTTTTTCCGATCTTCGAAATGGCCCTTATCAGCCGCATTTGATCTTGATCAATAGCTTCTTCTTCCTCTTCTACATCTGAATCTTCCACCTCTTCTTCATCCTCACTTTCTTCTCCCCTTCTCGGGTTTACCCCTCTTCTTAACTCTCTTTGTAATGCATTTATTTGTCTCTGGAGGGCTCTGAAACCCTCAGCCGCTAATGGATCTCTTCCACCAGCATTTCTGGCACCACCTCGCCTACCACGTGCCACTCTTGGAGGCATCTTGAATATCTTGAACCCACAACCACAGTCCTGGTGCGAACTGCCTCACGATCGGCGATCTGTCCACACACTCAAGAAAACCCGCTCTGATACCACTTGATGAGGGTGCAACCCGAGACACAAGAAAATCACACAGAAAAACTAACGAATCTTATTATTTTCAAGTATGAAATTCCTACATGCAGAGGATCTCAAATCCTCGAGTTTTGCCATACATGCAAATTACAGAAAGAAACTATAGAAATTCCCCTATTCGCAGCATGCGATCTTCTTTCCCCAAAAACTGCCTAAAAGAAACAGTAACTCGCCCATAAATAGCCCGTTTCTTTGTTTGGAGCCAAAAACGGGATTCAAATTATGCACCAACTTTCGGAAGCCCTAACTCAAGATCTAACCGTCAGATCTTCAATGATAATACCTTTTCGGAAAGCTCTCGCGAAGATCTCTTGCCGGAAAGTGGGGCCTAAAGGCTAACCACTTTCGTATTCCGCCAATTTTTCAGGCCCATCCGGAGCCTCTAAGTACCTCAAAATTAGCTCCGAAGATTTCATAAGGCAAAAAGCAGAAATTGAAACTTGAATAACTTTTGAACCGGAAATGCTCTTGATCTGATTCTTTCACCAAAGTGTTTATTATTATGTCCTGAAGCTTCCCTTAAATTTTTGTCTCCTCACGCCTTCAAATTCATACCTGCTAAAAATAGCAGTTGAGCAGAAAAAGCAGAAAAGCAGTTCTGAAAGTTGGGAATTCTTCTTCGACGAAAAGGGTATCCAGAAATGCAAAAACATCTACAAAAAAAATCTAAATGAAAGTAAATATATTTTTGGGTGATGTAGGATTTCCCTTACACCACTGGATACTCCTGCATCACATGATATCACACGAAACTTCATCATGATAATTTCCTATCTTCAATTTCACCAAACATTGTTCACTTACCAGTATCTTATGCTCATCTTGAATCCAAGCTATCTAATAAGGCTTCGGGTGTTTCAATATTTCCAAATTCAA
The DNA here is from genome assembly GCA_007115665.2 of Sequoiadendron giganteum. NCBI lineage: Eukaryota > Viridiplantae > Streptophyta > Pinopsida > Cupressales > Cupressaceae > Sequoiadendron > Sequoiadendron giganteum. Next base: position 438,041,736 of record CM021105.1, read on the forward strand.
TTTGGTCACCATTTATTTAGAAGCCAGGTTCTCTGAGCTTCCACTATCAATGATTACTTTACAACATTTACCAGCTACCTTGCAGCTAGTCTGAAATAAATTATTTCTTTGCAATGGTTCTTTCTCCAATTCACTTTGACACAATACTCTCCTATTCACCAACACTTATCCTTGTTCCAATTGATTAGGTGATCCAACATGATTCTCCTCAATAAAGGTTTTTCTTCTATTGTTCTCAGTCTTTTTGCTTGTCTCTCCCTATTTGCATTCAAAGGCTCTATGTCCTTCTCTGCCACATTTGAAACAAGTTCCCCTAAATACTCTTTTCTCCTATCCTTTATCATCTTTTCTATATCCTTCATTTTGGTAACCACCATATCCTCTTCTTTGGTATCAATTATCATTCTTACTAACCTCCTTATCCTTGTTCTGATCTGGAAAAGATCCTCTTCCTCCTCCTGTAAAAAAACATTCCTTTTTGAAATCTTCCACCTCTTCCTCTCTGTCTCTGCTTGTGTATTTTGTTTAGCTTCTCTTCTACTTTTAGGGCACATTGATATGCTTCTTCCACACTCAACAACTTAATCAAACTGATCTCATCTTGTATAGACAACCTCAAACCATTTACATATCTGCTACTTGCTCAATCTCATCCTTTGAATGTCTAGATCTGATGTTCAACTTATAGAACTCCTTAGTATACTCTGTCACACTTGATTCCTTCTGTTTCAAATTTTGCAACTTCTTGAACAAACCGATCTAATAGTTAGAAGGCATGAAATTTTTCTTCAACTTATTCACCATCCGATCCCATGATCTTATCTTCTCCTTTCATATTCTTTTCCATTCTGTCTGCAAATGTTCCAACCAAAGGGATGCATGTCCTCCCAACTTTGTACAAGAAAATTTCACCTCCTTATCTTCTGGGGTACCTTCAAAATCAAAGTACTTTTCCATCTTTGTTATCCAATCTAACAATTCATGTGAATCCAAATTACCATTATAATCCATGGATTGAAATGTGGTTTAGTGTTTTCTCTGGTTAGGGATCTTATGAAACTTTATTCTCCCTGATCAAGGCCAAGTTTCTCTTCTCTTTTAACTTCTTCCTATTCTTCTACTTCTTCATCACTTACATCATCAACTAGTTGAGCTCTCCTCTGGGCCGTTTCAACCGCTTCCAATCTAGTAGAAATTGCTCTAAATATCTCCATCGCAGTTGGGTCTGCATTTCCATGCTCTCCATTTCCTCTACCATTTCTTCTTCCCACCATCTTTACACAAGTATTTTGCAGATGTAGGTTGGATCCTCAGTCCACCACCCCATGATAAATATTTCTCTGATACCAATCTGGTGCAGTCACGGTAGGAGGGTCCTCAAACAAAACAATTTGGGTCATGCAACTAGAGTAACACAAAATTTGGAGGAAAATATAGATACAAATATTCTTATTATCAAAAATATCGATTACATATAGTCGGCCACATCCGGGCTTACAGATTCTGCTCACAAGCTTGATACAACATGTTCAAAATACAATGCTCATACATGCAAGAAAAAATATTACAAATCGAACTCTATATTCTTCTTAATCTACTTGATCTTGATTCATTTCTATTCTAATGATCTATTATAAGCTTTATATCATATTTGTGGGTCTCGAAACATTTGTGTCGGCCAAAGATCATTACAATCTCTGATGAAGGAAATGTAATGTGTGCAAGAACGGGTCGACCTCATATTTAAATTTCTTCCATGGTAGATGCACATGATGAAGTGTGGAACTAAAATTAAGGTCGAGGACACTCCATGGAATAGATTAAAAGACACTGTGAGGATCCGGAAGTTACGGGAAGGATCCACAATCGATCCAACTAGCCGTTAGGTTTTGAAATTATTTCAGGGCCAGTTCCAAAACCGTCACTCATTTCAAAAGTGATAAATTTCCAGAAAAAGATCCAATCGAGTTGAAAACTTGGAGTAAGGAAATTGAACATGTCCACAATGAAACCACAGATCCACAAGGTTTGGTGAGTGAACACAAAGAAATAATGGATCTACCAACAAGAACAAGAGCAAAACTGAATGAAAATATTTTTTTGGTTGATTCAAGATTGCCAAGAACCAAAGATGCTCCTACATCAATATCAAATTAATATATCATCATATAGAGAAATTGAGATTGAAATAAACTATAATACAAAGAAGAGACTAAGACCTGCTATTGAAACTGTTATATGTATATAAATATATGGATTTATAAAGGTAGTAGGGTACAAATCTCATAAATGTAATTCCCAATTTCCTCTTTCTAACATTGGTTCAATTGTTGGGACCCTAGAGTGAGTAGTGAAGAAAATATAGGGTAAAGGAATTAAAAAATAGTGATAAAGGAGAAACGAATAACAACAAGTACAAAATTTATGCAAACACAACTCGTAGGTACTATCCTTGTGAGAGGTGGTAGGCACTTAATGGATGAAAAATAGAAAGGGGGAAGGAATCTAATGAGATTGTTTAAAAAAGAGGTGAGTTTTCAAATTTAAACTAACCATGGGAGATATAAGGATTAATGTAAATCCAAACGAAGAAAACCCATGGAAAAAGGAGATAACAAAAGGAAAGTTGAGATCATTGAAATAATTAAGTTAGCAATGGAATTGAATACCAAAGAAATAAGATTGAAACAAACTCAATATCAATAGGAAAGATACCGTAGAAGGATGGAAGAAGCCAAAAAGAGGGAAATAAAATAGGAGTTAGAGTTAGTGGTAGAAATTATAAATGAGGAGGAGTGCATCAATGAGGGTGTTGTTGAGCGTGCCATTGTGGGTTCAATCGAGAAAGCCAGAAGAGAGATACTACAAATAAGTTATAACATGGAGAGAATAAATCAAATTATACAAAACATAGAGGGGGAAATTAAAGGTTATTGGGAAACCAAAAATGATTTAGGGCAAAGAATTACAAGGATTATGAAACCACCTGTAACCAGAACACCAATTACTTACCTGTATTGGGAAAAAATTCAATTAAGGATAGATGAGGTTTGATTACCAATATTAACCCCTATACAAAATCTTCAGACAATAACACTTGATGAGTAATACTTAGATGAGTTAGTATCTATAAATATTCTAAGAATATGAGGAGAGGATGTGATAGAAAATAAATGGGATCTTGTGAGTTTAACAACCTTTAATGAAGCAAAACCATCAACTAATCAAATCTCACTCACTAACAAATGAACATCTCTGAGGATGAAAAGACAGTTTGAACAAAAAAAACCATTGGACCAAGAGTCACCCTTAATGCCATTTAAATCAAGAAGAATTTCCACAAAAGAAATAGAACACACCTTAAGTGAAAAAGACACAAGAGAGTAGGAAGGTGAGGAAAATAATATAGGAGCACTAGGGACACATCACTTTGACATATGATATACAAATAGCGGCTACGAAGAGGAGGAAAACATGAATACTTCTAGGAAGCTACCCATATTTAACAAAGACACCAATGAAGCACCAAAACATTGGAATCAATGTGGTAGAGAAAAATCATAACTAGGGACAACATAAAGTTGTTCAATTTTATTGAATCCATTCACAACGATACCCTCAAGTTGTATCAAAAAACATATCTAGAGAATGACAAATAATGGGAGGTAGTAAAGAAATATTTTTTAGAAAATTTTGACACTCCAAAACTACCTATCGAAGGGGTAAGAAAACTACAAGAGCTTACACAAATTGAAGATGAAACCATAACATAGTTTGATGAAATATTTAAAGAAATAACTAGAATATTGGAGGAACCACTTGTTATGCCTTGCATAACCACCCCATTTATTTTATTTTATGCTAAAATGGGTCTCCCTTTGTTTTTATTTCCTTTTTGTTTCTTTTGTCCTCGGTGGTATTTTTATTTTCAGTCATGAGAGTTTTCATTTTCTCGAGCCCTTTTTGTGTTGTCTTTGTTTGGTTTCAAAACACTGAATGGATTTTAGAAAATTTCTTTAAAGTATGAATCCATTTTGGATCTCTGAACCCACCTTGTTCCTTTTTTCAGGCTCTAGAACTCTAAACAAATGTTGGAACTTTTGCCAAAAATATCCAAATTCATTCCATAACCCTAGTCTTGTTTTTCCCCTGTCGTGTCAAGTTTCAAGATTCTAAAAGGATTTCATACTTTTCTTTAAAAGTCAGAATCCTTCCTAGAACCTCGATCCCATGTTCCTTTACGTCGGGTCTCGAAACTCAAAACTGATTTCAGCCCTTTTCTTTGAAAGGTCTAAATCCAGTTTTCTTTCTCGACCTCGCTTTGTTTTATCTTTTTGTCTTCTCTCTCCCTAAAAATAGTCAGATTTTATAACCTGATAGGACACAGGATATTTTTCACTTAGGTCCAAGAATCCATTTGAGTCTTGAGACCCCACCCATCTACCAAATTAATGGTGGATCCATCCATACATGTGTAGAAGCTTTTTGTGGATTTTGAGCACTCAATTGAATTCATAATTGCAATTTAATATTCGATTTGAGCACAAGTGCATCAAAGATAAGGATGAAAAGGGTTTCATCATGTGATTCCATCCTTTTATTTTGTTCCATATCGGTTCTTGTGGTTTTTTTTTTTGGTTTGGTTTTCTTGTTGGTCTTACTATTTTGTTGTTGCTTGTTTGTGTTTTTTTTCTTTATGTTCTAGCCCATGCCCTAAGTCTTGGGGTTTTTTGTCCTTTGATCCAATGGTCCTGTTGAGGACTCATATTTCTCCTTCCAAGTTTCTCCTAGTTGATGAGTTGGTTTTATTTGCAAGTTAAACCTAGACTTGAGCCCTTTTAACCATTTGGGATTTTAGATCCCGATGTTCCCTAGATCATTGAATCGATGAACAATCAAGATCCTTTTTGGATCTTGATTCTTGATGAGTTTCCCTCTTGGAATTTACAAATCCTAACCTTGAGCTTTCTTTGTATATAATTTTGGGTCCTAAAACCTCAAAAGGATGTGATCATAAAGGCCCTAATCCAGGATCCATTCCCAGACCTAATCCTCACACAAAAGTATCCGTTCAATATTTTCATCCCCAATAAGATATTTTGAGACATGGTCCCATATCTGTTTTGGATCTTATTCCCCAATAAGTTTCCCTTTCAGCCTTTGTAAATTCAACCTTAATATTTCATCTAGAATACCTTCGAGTTTCAAAACCCTCAGAGGATATTTTTGTGAAATAGTCCTAAACTAATATCCATTCTCGGACTTGGTCCCCGTGCAAAAATGTTTGTTTGGGACTTTTAGTCCTAATTGGACCATTATGAAAGACCAATATCTATAACTATTCGGGTTTTCAAAAATTGATCAAACATGTTAGAATCAGGGTCCTATATCTATTTTGATTCCAATCCCTGATAATTATATAGTCCCTTGGAAGTTTTCATCCCCGATTGAACCTTTGTAATAGGGTTCAAAAGTCCTAAATCCCTCCTTGATTCCACTTCCCACTTTATGAAGGTACTTGTCTTATTGGGATTTTAAAACCCGATCAAATATTTGTAATAAAGGTTTGAAGTCCATTTCTAGACCTGACTCTTGCTAGTGACTTAAAGTAGGTCAAAATAGAAGTTCCCTACAGATTTTTTAAGCTTGATAGGACTAAACATGAATCTTGTTTTGAGTCAAATTCTGGTACATACAAGGATGTTGGTAAAATGATAATATCCTTCTTTCACCTTTCATTAAAGATTCAAATGTTAAAGGGATACTCACATGATTTCCCTTTCTCTTCATTTCGGGTTGTCTAAATGTCTAATTTAAGTGAAGATTCAACCAAAGAAGGAGTATCAAGAGAAGAAAGGAAGGATAAGGGATCCAAGTCTCATAATCTCCCACGTACAATGAAATGCAAGTTCTAGGGGGTTCCTAGTGTATATAAATTCACTTCACAAGTGATGAATATAACAAAAATATAACTTGGGCACACAAATATGGAGGAATTTAAGGGAGAAACCTTTTCATCATAGGCTTCTCCAAGGGCCCAAAAGATAGACAGTTCAGGATTGGCACATGTTGCTTCATTCTCAATGGTAGTGAAATGCCCTAAGATCATCCTAGCTTAGCACAAAGCTATAACCCCACATATAGGAAGTGTATGACCTTTATGGCACTGAGATAATTGATCTCTATCCTCCTATGATCAAAGTTGTATTTGACCTCCCACCTTATGCATAATTGAAAATGACAATAAAAGTAGAGGTAATTGTTGAATACAAGAAATAAATTAGTGGGAACCTTAAACATCTCAACAAGAGATGGATTAAAAATGAGATAAAATCAATAACTAAGATCCCTTAGAAGCTAATAAGGTCAGAATTCTACTCAAAGATTGGGGATATTATCCAATGTTATCTAGAGCTTTTGGAAAGGAGGATTCCAAGACTTATGATACATGGATGTCCCACTTCATCCATGTTATTTTAAAAGGAGAAGTGTTCCTAGATTGGGGAAAAATTGTATCATACATCATCCATACACACCTGACCATAGTAAAGACCACCAGCCAATTAGTTATGTCCTCATATGTAATATACCTAGCAGCAAGAGTGGGAAACTTCCTTGGATTAACTACCAAGGGCATTAGGGGAGAGGCTCTAGGAAAAAGCAAGATTTGGGAGTTCTATCCCCAACTTGAGCTTAAAGAAGTAGAAACAAATTTCAAAAGGGTCAATGATGCCTTCTTGTATCCAGTGATAAACTAACTCTCTAGGGATGTAGGATTTAGAATGTCAAAGGAGGCCATGCCTTGAATCAGATAATGGGGTCAATGGTTTATTCAATTCCCCAAATCAACTTACATCAATATTTTTGGTTTTGAAAAATGACCATACTTGATACTAAGGTGTTGTAGTGATAAAATGGTGTTGATTGAGTTTTCTAGACACGTCATGGAGGTACATTTGAATTTATTTGGTAAACATAAGGAAGGTTGAAATACCCTTTCCAATTGGGGCACAATAGATTTCCTTCTATCGTAGATGCTAAAACTACTCTGAAGGAGCTACAAGTGTTAAATCTAAAAACACATATTCCAAGGGATAATTTTGACCCTAGAGGAAAGATGAAAGCACTTAGTTCTTCCATCACCAACCAAATATTGAGGATTTTTGCGTAGATTTATAAGATGTCTTTGAAGTGAGGAAGAGGAGTTATTGTTGGCCCACATTTTTTTTTGCACCAAAAGATCGATCTGTCAATGCTCAATACAAATAATTAAGACACTAATCACATGGGAGGTAGTTAGTCCCTTGTCACGAATCTTGAGGGGATTGTTGACCATCTACCAACAATATCCCCCTCAACATTACCTGATGGGATTTAAACTCATGACCCAACGCTTCGATACCAATTATTAAGTGCAAAAGATAATTGAGAGGGATGAGATAGCATGAAAAGAAAATAACATAAACTGAAACACAACAACACCATACACAAGAGAACACCAAATTTATGTGGAAAACCCAAGAAGGGAAAAAATGGTGAGAATTAGCTCATAATATAAGTAATATCAACACTGAATACAATAGGGCTCATTGCTAGAGGGCTTATTGCCCTAAGAAAGAAAGGCTCACTACCAAAGGCTCATTGCCAGAATAGAAAAGAAGATAGACAAGAAATGTTACACATAGAAAATCATCTCATTGCAATAGAGAATCCACCACAATGTTACCAAAACCTTCACAACTTATTGAAGAATTGTAGACACCTTTTGCTCACCACATCTAGCAATCTAACACATGAAATTTTACACTACACTTCTCAATTTTGCATTCTATAACTCTGTAATTCACATTATTCACATCTATTTTTGTCTATGTCACCATCCCTCAACAACTCAACTCTTATTTATACCATCTTCAACCTTGAAACCTGTAGACACTTAAATAGTCCCGATCAGTATTACACATCTAAATCTGATTAATTAATTCCATTTCCTCCTAAATCAACTCTGACTAACTATTTAATTAAATAATCTATATTGTTTAATTAAATTCATCATTTTCTCCTATTAATCAAATAATTGATTTTATTCAATTAATTAGCCCCCTTTCTTACTAATTCTCATCCCACTTAATTAAATAATGTAAAAAAATTAATTAAAACCCCTATGTCTTCTCATTTGATTAAATAAATCTAATTAATTAATTAAATGTCATATTCTTCCAAAATCCCTAACCCACCTAAGATTAATTAATTATGGGTTAATTAACCTTAAAATACTTTCCAATCTTTAGTAGCCATTTCTTTAGCTTTTAACCCTACCAAGGTTAAATAAATCTATGGCTTACTAATCCCACTTGCACCATTAATTAATTTCCTCAAACTAATTAATTACCTATTTTCATCACAAGGGAATATTACCAAGGAATATCCCTTCCCTTTCCAACTTGCACATGAAAATAATTTCTTCAAATTAATTAAATGGGCTATTTACCCTCACAAAAGGATATTCTCTTAGAATATTCCCCTCCATTTAAATTTCCCTCCCAAATATTAAAAGCCTATTACAAAGGTCTTTAATTCTCTTACAAGAGCCACCATTCCCTTGCATTCTCAACCACATTCCTTAAATAGCCTCTTACATTCCTCTTACACAAGCCACCTATGCATTAACTCCCTCTTACATCTATTCTCCCAAGATGTGCACACACTGTTGTGAGGCACATATCCCTATTGCTTCTCTTAGCCTTGTGACACTTGTCACATGGCTATTGATCTTCATTTTAGTCCCACATTGCCTAATTTCACTTCTTCTTCCAACCCTTGAGTCTTATAAGTAGAGGGTTTCTCTATGAAGAATGGATCCACTTTTGAATGCATTATTACTCTACTCATTTTTCATCCACTTATTTATGCAAATTCATCATAGAAATTTTGATCCATCATCTTATGTAAGGTCATGCTACACATTTTAATCCATAATCACATGCTTTCTCCATCATTTTAGATTAGACTCATCACCATTTGGCATCAAAATCATCATACTTATCAACAAATCTTGGAGCTTATCCACTAAGGGATTGGGAAAGGACCATTTTCCACATCAAATTGGTACCAATCCCCCTATGGGATGGAGGTTTGGAGAACTTAGATAGGTTTTCATGCATGCTTTGTTTGATATTTCATGTTTTTGTGTGCATTGTCTTCATTTCTTTATATGTTCAAATATTCCATAAGGAATGTGATTTATATGTGTTAATATGACTAATCATTGTGTATTTGATCATTTTTAGCATAGTTTTATCTCACTTTCACATTTTGGTGCTAGAAGGAGGGCTAACCATTTGAATTTTTGACGTTTTTTGCTCAAAATCCACATTTTATAGGTTCTAGAAAATCACACTACCTTTGACATAACCAAAGTGCCACTATCAAAAATCACACAACTATTATAAGAAATACATTGTCGCTTTCGAAAAAGTGTTGCTATTGTGATAGGGAGTCACTTTTGATGCATTTGTTTGATTTTATCTTTTCTTTATTGTGTCGCCTTTGCTAAAACGTCACTTTTGATCTCTCTATTTTCTGCGTGCTTGCAAGTTTTCACTAGAATGACACTTTTGATACAACATCACCTTTTTTATTACAATACTGCCTTTATGCTCATTTTCCACAATAGAGCATCACCTTTTTTATTCACCAAAGCATCACTATTGAAAATAGCACTGTTATTGCTGACACAACGTCGCCTTTGTTGATCTAGAGTCGCTATTGCAGATTTGACTTAAAAGATGAAAATAATTTAATGCTCATTGTAATAGTGCTTTAGGACATATGATCAAGGACACTAGTTTTCAATTGGGCTCTCAAATTAACCATTACAATTTTTTTAAAAAAGTTGGCTTAAAATTGAATCCTTCACTTACTAGTCATTGCTATCTTGGTTAAAATTGAACAAAACAATTTCACACTCAGTTTGGTGCTTAAAAAGAATGCATCATTGCTTTCAAGGTTAAAAGAACTAGTTCTTTGTGTGAGTGATTTTGTTTGTAGGAGCTTCTAAGTACATATCCTCTCCCCTTGTGCTTCGTGCGATCTTGGGTGATGAGAAACACTTCGGGATTTTTTTTTGAGTCATCCTTAAGAGAGGGCTTGTTATGAGACACATACTGTAGTGGAGAACTCATAGCAAGGTCTTGAAGCACGTTTACTGGTGGGCTATACTGAAGGTTGCAAAATCGAAAGAAAGTAGCTTCAATCCTTGGTGACAACGTACTACACCTAATCCCATGCCTTAAGTGGAATAGAAATGGTTAAAGAGCCTTAAGTGGCCAATGGATGGTAGTGTACATACAGTGTTCATGGTTTGTTGTCATTAAAAACCCCTTGTGTAGTGGCCAACAAAGTCCATTTCTGAAACTTTCCTTGAGAATGGTGCATTGGAATTTACTTCCAGGAAGTTACTTACCAAGTTTGATTTTTGGTTGAGACGTAGAGGTTAAGAGTTCATTCTTAACATACCTCTTCACTCCTCCATTAATTTAATGTAAAAATCATTCCTTTGGGGCATGAGGTAAGCCCATTGTCAAAGATACGCACCTTTTTCTAGGCTTTAAATATTATCTTTGATCTATCAAAACACATTGCTTGGTTCCAAAACAAAAAAACAAACATTGATCAATCATTGAGATTTAAAAACCTTTGGATTTGATGTGAATACCTTTGAAAATCTGAATATTGCTGCTTGTCCCTAAGGATTTTATCTTTAGAGGCTTCTAAATATTTGGACTTATATCTAAATTCACACTTTCTGAAGTTAACATAGGGAACTATATCTTTAGCTTTTTGATTTACACATGGGCTGAAATATGTTCAAATTTGTAGACATTTAGTTTGAAACTTAATCAAGACAAGTGGATGTGGTAAAATCAATTCATTAACCAAGATTAAATCAATTGAACCCCATACATGTGCTTGTTTATCTTTTGTCTTATGGTCTTCCAAGCAAACATTGGTCTTTTGGTTTGAACTACTCATAGGGTAAAGCATGTTCTTCACTATATTGGTCTTGTAAAATAAATTCCATCTTAGTTTCATTTAGGATCAAATCAATCATTTCATCCACCCCCCAAAAATTAATCATTTCCTTCCCACAAACAACTTTAGAGCGCTTTCAAAACATCAATATTCTAGACTTGGGCAAATAATTAAACCAAATCAAAATCACCTTTTTTATTTAGGTGTGTGGGAATGCATCCTTTCTCATGCATTTAGTTAAATTAGAAATATCCTTTGAACAAGTTTATCCTAAGGTCACAAGTCCATCTTAGGATTCACAAGTTCATTTTCCAATCAAAACATCAAAATCAAACCCTAATTCTAGTATTAACCAAAGTTCTCAAAGTTCAACACCCATATCATTCACCCCTTTATGTTTCATATCATCTTTGATCCTAAAACAACCATAGAGGTTATTTTTGTACCTGAAATTGGATCAACCAAATAAGTTAAAATAATACCAAATCCATCACATATACTCCTAAAAATTGATCCCCCAATTTTATGGTCCAAACAAGATCACAACACAAGAGGAACATGGAAAAAAATAAAGAAACATCAACCATGAGTGACCTAAGACAAACTAAATTTGATCGAAGAGCATCTAAAAATCCTCTACCTAATCTCCCTTAACCACCTCAAGATTCTCAAGAGGGAGGATTCCATGTAGAGGATGTTACAAATAGTTTCAAAGAAATGGCCCATGATGAGTTGCTTGAACTAATACAAGATCCAAATACCCACAAACTTGTCAACACCGTAATGAGATTAAACCCCACCCAATACATGTTGGAGTTGGCAAAAGAAGGAGATAAATTCACTTTTAACTTTGATATGAGCACTATCATTGAACAACCTTTGGGAACCATTCCCCAAACATCATTTACACTAGCATTTCCAAATGTGGTTCAATCCATTTCCCAACCATCATCATCACAAACACCAAGTCAACCCATGAATACAAAGTAGAGTTCATTACTTCAAGAACTTCAAGGGCATCCACTTGTCAATAACCAAAACTTGGAAGCTAACACAATCTTGAGTATCTCAAACACAAACACCCTCAAATCTTGAGTATCTCAAACACAAACACCCTCAAATTGATCTACATCCATATGTACCACTCACGTTACATGACACGAACGCAACACCCACTTTTGATGCCACACCATCCTATAGCCAAGATACACAAGGTTATGTTCCTAACATTCCATAAGGTCAAGTGGATATATTTGGAAAAGTGATCACCCTAGATGCTTCATCTTCACTCATACAAGGGAAAAAATCAAAAACATATCCAAAATTACCCATCTTAACTCCATCATGCATATTGACTCAAGGTCTAGCAAAACAACTCACTTTGTCAAGCACATTAACCCACAATCAAACCAATCAAATCAATCCACCAAACACGATCAATCAAATCAATTTATCCATCACAAATCCAAACATGCCACTAACATCAAAAAACCAAGTGGCCTCATATCAAATATCCCAACCATTAATCACACCATCAACACAAAGTCAAACCACATCTCAAGTTTACACCCTTCCATCCCAAAGTCAAAAATCACAAGGGTTGAACATGCCAAATCCCAATCCACCATCTATCACCCAACCTCTCATCACACAACAACCATCCCAACAACCCCTTAACACACCATCTCATACCACTCACCAAAATCCACCTCAAAATCCAAACACAACAAATTAGTATAGCATCACATTGTAGGCAACACAAAAAGCATATCAAAAAGAATTACAACAAATACACACACAACAAGCACAAGCACAAGAACAAGCACAAGCACAAGCACAAGCACAAGCACAAGCACAAGCCCAGGCCTTGCAACAATAGCAAACACAACAAGCAAAAAAAGTGCAAGCAGAAGCCCAAGGTTTGCAAGCAAAACAACAAGCACAACAACAAGAAGCACAACAAGTGCAATCCTTACAAAAAAAAGCCTATCAAAAAGCCCTACAACATCAAGAACAACAATAAGCATTGATAGCACAACAACAACAACATTCACAAAAACAAGCACTATTAGCACAACAACAACAACAAGCCTAACAACAAGCATTATTGGCACAACAACAATAGGCGTATCAACAAGCATTGCTTGTGCAAAAACAACAAATGATGCAAAAATAGGAACAACAACAACAACAACAAGAATCCCAACAATAAGAATTTCTTGTGCAACATCAAGGTTTCCAACAACCCTACATGGACACGCAACTAAATGCCTTGAATCCCAATGCACAAGGAGCATATGTCACCCCATCACCATTCATACAACAAGTCAACCCCCCATATACGCCACATAACACATTCAACTCATCAACCATGCCACCTCAAAACACATGTGTTCCACCACCTAATCCACAAGATGATCTTCCCTCACAAGTCAAAATGCTCTCACAACAAATACATGAAATTCAAGCAAGAAAGATGAAAAGATCATACACCCAACGTGACTTGTGCCTCTATCCCTTTGATAGGAACATTTACATGATTCCATTCTCGCTAGGATTTGAGATGCCAAAATTTGATAAATACATAGGAAAAGGAAATCCTAAGGACCACATCAGAGAGTTATATTTTTCATGCATGGAAGTAGCATACAACAATTCCTAGCTAATGCGACTCTTTCCATGAAGCTTGGCTGGCCCCACAATTGACTGGTTCTCCTACTTACCTCCTGGAATCCAAAAATTCCAAGACATCATAAATCTATTTGTAGATCACTTCTCGTTCAATCTAGATATGGATGTAAGCTTGGAGGAGCTGTATGACCTAAAACAAGCCAAAGGAGAATCATTTGCAACCTTCCTATAGTGATGGAGATACAAAGCTAACGAGAGAAAATAGTCTATGCCCAAAGAAAAACAAATAGGAACCATTATTGCTAACCTTGAGGGAGAGTTGTCCTTCCAATTGAAAATGTAATGTGTCACAATGTATGATCAAATTATCCCTAAGGCTCTCAACATTGAGATATCCCTCATAGCATAAGGGAACACACCAACACACAGGGATAATCGATTGGCATCTAGTTATAATGACAAGCCTCACTGTTGGAAAAAGAACAATAATGTCACTAATGATGGTGTTGTTGATGAAAAAATAGTCGCAAGTGCCCCACCAAAAACAAACATCCAACCAAGGAACACACAACAAAACACTCAAAAAATAAACATGCAACCGCAAAATAATCAATCAACGATCAATGCTGTGAATAGTCAAAGGGAACCACAAAGAACAAACAACAATACACCTAGATGAAAATTCACTCCCTTAAGAGAACCCATGGAAATATTTTTGAAGAATTTGATACAAGCTAACCTTATCACACTCCTAGATTTCTCCATTTATGAAGAGTTGCAAGTCAAACCTCCTAGCTATAGAGAAGATCATTTTTGTGAATTTCACCAATACAAATATCATAATACACAAAGTTTTTTAGAATCAAACACATTATTCAAGATCTTATTGAACAAGGAGACCTTGAGGTTAATAAAAAATCTGGGAATGAAGACTTGAAAATCTATAAAACCCCTATGCCTGATCATGGAAAAGAAAAGGATACATGAAAGGCATCAAGTTCTAATAACTATCAGTCCAAGTCACACTATCAGTGGATCCACCAATACCACAAAGGAGTTATTTCCAGAAACTCCCACAAATCTAGATAGTGTGGGTGCGACATCATTAGCAACTACAAGTGCTCCTATTCCTTCGCCATTCAAGAATTCCATTGTTCCTGCCTCCCTAGATTATGATTTCATTGAAGAGTTTAAAAATAAATTAGACTTGAATAAAAAAGAAGAAGAAGCAACTGATGGAGAGTGCGTCTGCTGTAACTTCAGAGACTGCAACAACCATGGTATTACCCACATTTGACACAAATAAAGAAATCATGGAGTACACAATTGTTGTTCCCACAGTTCAAAACAAACCAAAAAATTAGATGGATCGATCTAAATACCAAGTAACCAGTTTTCAATTGGATTTTTCTGGCCTAAAAAATACTGACAAAATTAATGTATCAAAGAAGAACAATGAATTGGTGTACACATCATTGCTAAAGCAAGATAGAGAGAAGAAAAGGTTGCAGACCGAAATAGAAAAGTTACAGGCAGACCTAGCAAGTGAGAAAGCAAAGAGGAAAGCAACAGATAACAAGAGCAATGAATTAGAAAAAAGAATAATAAAATCTGCCTCTACATACAAGCAAAGAGGATAAATCAAATGAGAGAGAAGTGAATGACCTGAAGCGAAGGTTAGATGAGAGCAACAAGAAATATGATGAGGAAAAATCCACTTCAGAAAAATTAAGAGTAAGCATTGTGAATGGAAATGTATAGTGGGAACAAAAATTGGAGAAAGAGCTAATGGAAGCAAAAGAAGAAATTAAGTCTTCTCAAAATAAGTTATCTACATTTTGTAGAGATACAGTGAGGCATATGAAACAAAATATCTGGGATGAAATAATGCAAAGGTTTGATCATTTGTGTGACATTTTTCAATTGATTGATGCTATCAGACAACATTATAAGAAGCTCGACAAATATTTAGTGGACAACAACAAGTGCTGGAATTAGAGAAATCTACAAATGAAGTTCTACAAACAATCTACAAAACCAGTTAAAATGATTTGAAATCAGAAGGGATTACTAATCGGATTGAAACCTCAATGAAGTTGTCATCTATCATTGAAAAGTGTCCGAGAATTTCTAGAACAAAGGAATATTTACATTTGGTTGCAAACAAGATGAAGGTGGTGGATGAAAAGGTAAGGAACTTCACAAAGCTTGGTTTTCTAGAGGATTTTGACACAAATGAGCGATTCATTGGAAAGGATGGTTTTAGAAAGAAGATGGAAGGTGCAAGGAAGATTGATTTGGACCAGTTTCCTCATAACCCAAATGTGAACTATTTTAATTTGGATTCAATCAGAACACTGATAACCTTGAATGCAAAATTGACTGAAGAATTCAAGACAAGTTCCACTTCTAATTACAATCATGAAATGTTAACAAAATTTCAAGTCAAACAACATCAGTTAGAACAAATGGAAATTCCACCTCCTGAAGAGTGGAAGTTGCTAGAAAAGGTGATACAGTGACTTGATTTTTTATTTTCAACCTTTGATAATATGAGTTTCCAAGTTCCAACTCAACTCTATGCAAATTTGTCTTTGGGCATTGGCAAGATTTTGCATTGCCAATGCCAATATGTACTCCTTCATGTGAAATTCAATTAAAAATCTCAAATTTAGACTTCAGTAATGTGATGATGTTTAATTATCTGTATTATTTATTTTATCATTTGAACTACTGATGAACTTGATGGAGCTTCTAATTTTTCTCTATGAATTCCTCTTTGTCTTGACCTTGTCTTGGTCTGTCAATGTGTCATATTGTTTGGGAAAAAACCTAAGGTTGGGGTTTTCATTTTGGTTTTCATGAAAATTCTAATGTCGTATGTAATAACTTGGGTGAAAATCTATTCAGATGTTACCTTTTTTGGGTGGGTTTTGTTGGTGTTTTTTAATGTAAATCAAGTTTGTCTCCTAATCTACATATGGAATTGCCAAATCCAATCAAGGGCATGGGATGATTACAAAATTATTTCGTAACTTATGATAGTCATTTTATTTGTAATTTGGCAACAAGCTCTAAGTAAAGACATACAGACACATGACTTCACAAATTCGTACAATTTAAACCAGTGCCATATACCATTTGGGAGTCAAATTCACAAACATTTAAAATTTAACAATAGATTCGATTTTTCAAATACATAGCATATAAGATCCCTGGAAATATTGCATTACAATAGTGTCAACCCATATCCTAACCCAATACTTCTTACTAAATCTATTTACAAACATATCCATCCATGATTCCATCCAAGCATTTTAATTAATTCCTTGAATTAAAGCCAAAATGGAAAACATACACACCAGAGCACTGAGCAGTGAGATGAACACCATAAACCTTGATTATACTATTCAAAATTATGATATGTTTATACAAAGGAGAGACATGAGCTCAAAATATAACATCACAACTCAAATGCTAGTACTGTTGTGAAACATCAAATCTTCATAAACCTAAAACCCCGTTACCGAATGACCCCAAACCTAAATTGTATTAATATTGAAATAAATGGTTCTTACAATCTATTCTGCAACTATACCTAGACTCGACCTCAAAATATCTGACTTGCCAACCCCTATTTCTGGCCTTGAAAGTTGAAATCCTTATTATACAAAATGAAGGAGAAAACAAGCATCGGGCCAAAAATTACACATGTCATTGGTCAATTATTAATAGACCATAATCAGTTATACTATAACCGTTGAGTTGTTAGTTGTCGGTAATAGACATTGTTTTACTCCTCTTCGATTAAGTACTTGTCTACCCATTTCTGGTATTCCTCATCTGTTGGCCAGTTAAAATTCACCACCTCAATAACCCTAGTATCGTAGGTGTGTACTTCACCACAACCTAGTTAGCCTCTCTCTCAAAAGACTCTAAGAATATGTTGGTATTAATTATTTTATCCATACTGCTCACCAGCAAGTCATAGTTCGATCCATCACAAATAAATTTGATTTGTGGAGCAATAACCTCTTCTACCCTATCTTGCCATTGCTGCAATGTCTTAATATTTCCCTAGGCATCTATTATATCTAGCATAAAAGTATCATTCTAGTCATACAAAATCTTTACCAGTTCTCTAATTTTTCTACACAAATCATCAGGTAGGGCCTAGAATCCCTTCAATGATTTCACAAAATTTAGAGTAGGCTTCAATGACTGAGGCTTGTTGTCTACATCAAACCTGGAAGCCTTAAACATAACATCTAAATCGGTGGCCTGGGGGATCCACTTCTCAACCAAAGGCATAACTACTTCCCGATCTCTGTTAATGTTTTAATTCCACCCAAGAACAAAGAATACAAAGAATGTACAGATGGCAACCTACAATCAACCTTTTCATTTAGATGCCTCAAAACAGTGTCAACCACCTCATTGTGTTTAGCAATTGCATCATCCTCACTTGCCTTTAGGGCAGCCTGCAATTCTGTGATTTTATTCAACATTTGCTTCTTGGTAGGATCCACAAAATACTCAACTTCCTTTTCAACTGGCTCTAGTGCAGGGCTAAGAGCAGGTGTCTGAATGGGCGACCCAAGAGTAGAAATGATTGGGATATTAAGGGGAACTGACCTTGAAGTAGTGGGTAGTGCTCTGATACCAAGGGCACGGAAGGATTATCCTACCTACCCATATTTCAGTCTATCAACTTCAAACTGCAGCTCAACATTCCTTTGTTGTATTCTACTATATTCCCCAATTATTACGTTGTATTTCTCCATCAGTCTCTTCTTTTCAGCTTCCTCCCTTTCAGCTATCTTTTGGGCCAATTTGGCCACATTCAATGTCAAGCTTGTGGCTTCTGTTGTTGAGGTTTCAGAAGCTCTCTTGATGATGAGCCCTCCCATTAGACTTGGGCCAATATCAGCCACATTTGGTTTTCTACCCTAGGGTGCCAATGCCCATATGGCCAGAGTTTCATATTCCTCACTAAAAGTAGAGTCTTGCAGAGCTGCCTTAACCTCTTCCTCACCGTTTTGCACATGATGCTTGGACTGCAGGATAACATTGAATGCTACAGCATCAGCTATGTCCCATTCAGGAAAAATTAAGACATCATCCTGAGTCACAAGTCTCCTTCCTTCCTCAGGAGTAATGCTCTTCAATTCCTCCATTAGTTTGGCCTTAACTTCATCATCATTCTCCTTTTCAAACCTATCAGGTCTTGACTCTCTCCTTCTCTTGAATTTATCCTGATATTCCTCTAATTTCATTCTCCAAATTAACTGCAAGAATATAGGAGTCTTCACGAAGGAATCATCATCCAGGAATGCCTTGCAAGCCTCCATCATGGTATCCTTGTACACACTACCCCTTTATATCCATATCAGTTAACACCAATTGTGCTGATCTAAGAGGAGAAGGGATACCAACTTGCATATCTTGATCAGTTATAATTATTTCATCCATCAGAGCCTCCTATGTTTCCTCAACCCTTTTCCTCTTTAGGCTTGGCTTTGATAGTAACTCTACAGGATCATTTCTCGGTGGTGAATCTAGGTCCACAATCCTTATCCCTCCAGGTTTCCTGATCCCTTGACCCAGTTGTGATGATGCTTGCATTATTTGTTTTCCCCTTTTATCTCCTGCCTCCTCATCACTGCTATCATCTCTCTTCCTCTTGTATAGAGGCCTGTCCTCTGGTGGTTGATAAGTTGGCCTTGTTTCTTCAGGTCTCACCTCCGGTCTCTGAATTCCCAAGTCCAGTTCCAAATTGAATTTCTTGGTTTTCAAGGTGCTCATGATATCTTTGAAGTTATTCATTAAGAAATCTATTCTTTTGTGAAATGGAGTGAATTCAATAGTGGATCATATTTTGGATCCATTTTATGCACCATAGCCAGCAATTTCTCATAGGCAATCCATTTCTCTTTATTCAATTCCTGCCTACTCAAATCAAACTCATTTCTGATTAGATCCTCAGGAAAATTGAAAACATGTGCAAACTTGCCACCTTTAATTCGTTTCCTGAATAGGGAAAATAAGCCCTTGGGGTCATGTTGCCTCTTAGATCCACTCTTCAAATGATAATCATCAAAAAATCTTCCAAAGTGGACTCATCCTCCCTTGGAAAAGACAAAATCAAAAACAACAGTATAATTAGGGAACAAAGTCCCTTTTCCTTTCCCTGTCAAATTATCCTCATGAATGCAACCTAGTTGCCACATGACCTCAGAAAATCCCATCCTTGATGGTACATTATATGGGAGAATGTGAGGAGCTCCCTGGAAACCATAAACCCTTAGGACAATTCTTACGGGGTATAAGATGATGTCACCCCAATTGTGGCACACCTTCAAATCAGGCTTCCTCACTTTGGGTTGGAGGAAATCATGCAAATCCTCAGGGACCCTTAGCACATTTACCACCAATCTAGCTCTAAGTCTAGAAGCAAAACAGTTATGAAACTGTACAAAGCTAGCACCTCCCCTGTTGCAAGACAAATTTGCACTCCAAACCTGTACTGGTAATCTTTCTCCATTCACTTCTTGCCTCAACACCATTTTATCTGAGAAGAAGTCGGCATTCTTGTACAGGAACATATGCATTAATAGGGAGTACCAAAAGAAAGGAGTACTAGTGTCCCCCATATGAAACTTCAACAAACCCTCATGTATCTTTTCAACAAGAAAAGATGCATAGTCGTACACTACAAAAAAATTGGGATGCTAAATTTGATCCCCTATAAACATATAAGCAATGGGCATCACGGTATTAGGGCTGAAACCTAAAATCTGGCAAAGTGAATAAAATTTTGCCAATAAGTGATCAACAAAATAGCTCAGCCTAAAAGGCTCCTAATCAGTTGGGCTGATGTGAATCGTTGAACTGCCTGCCTTGGCTAAATGAGGAGGAAGCAATTTTGATTTGAAAAGAGGCTTTGACTTGGCATATTCCTGCTTCATTTCCTCAAAATCTATTCGGACTAAGAATGGGCTATATTCACTCAAATAAAAAACTTGTCGAATCTCATTTGCATTTATATTCAGTAGGACCCCACCATCATTATCCCTAATAATCCTTGTAAGAAGATCATATCGTGCTACCACTGCTATGAGTAGATCAATATCAAGAAATAAATTTTTTACAACTAGTTTCCCCATATCGTACTTCCAACCATTATAGAAAGGATGAGGCACATTTCAGTGCCCATACCATCTCCTAAACATTTATAGGCCCATCATTTGGACCCTAGCATCTACAATATTATAGGTTTTACACCTTAGTCCCTCGCCTAAGGCTTTCCCATTCATTAAGACCAAACCCCTCTTCTTGTCATTCGTTGATAGCAGGAATTGATCTAGGAAATCATCGTATAAATTCCTTTGCAAATAATCAATATGGCCAGAATGTTGCTTTGATGGCACCATTTTGAACAACAATGGTTGATTCTCCTAAAATAAAATTCTTGAACTAACTAGGGCAACCAAAAATGAAATTAAACTAGAACTTTGCAATTTCCCAAAATTCAAAAGAATCAGTAACCTTACAGTCTTAATCAACAAGACCCCTGACCAACACAATACAACCCTCCACAAAAAACACATTCAAATAGAAACCGTGGCATAGAAGGTAACTCACGGGATTTCGCGCCTTGCAGAAAACCAAACCTCGCTGTAATTGCTTGAAAAACTCAATCTCTGGCTCTGGACCGCTTCGAAAACATTTGAATGCCTTTGTGGTGAAGATATAATGGAATTAACTACTTAAAGCAGATGAAAAATGGCTAGTAGACGTCTCATCCGCCATTAAATCTCACTTGCATACCGCACCAACGACTTCAATTGTATTTGATGCAAATTTAAATCCTCGTCGTTGATCTCTTGTTCCTGTTAGATCATCAATGATCACACGACCATCTTCAAAAGGTTGACAGCCTGACAACATCTCCATGTCATTATCGAGGGCCCACCATAATACACAACGATATATTATCATTCACCTGTGATATCACAATCACTAAACACCCTTCACTTTAGGATCACGCGATGGCGGTCAACCGTTGATTCCCTCCATCGGTGATCATGATCATTCACAATAGTGAGTAGTAGCTGCAGCACCAAAACCTATACGTCGAGCAACTTTTCATCAAGGTTGAAACATCATCGTCGATCTCGAGCACGTGCATCTCACATCTGGTTTAGTAAGCCACTCTATAACGTACTAAAGTTTGATACAAATATTAAGCACTTTATTTACTCCTTTTCAGCATTGACAACCTGGGACACGTGGTGCCCACCCATGATATCGCAATCACCAAGCAACCAGTGGTGATGTCATCGCGATATCGCGGGGAATGATCAAGATCAACCGTAGGGAGATTGACGGTCACTAAAAATAACCCCTGCAAAATAATATAATTACTTAAAATAAAAGAGGGGAAGGGGACACCGCCTAGGACAACAAAAAATGATGGCTCAAAGTTGGTCTAAAACATAGGGCATGGTCCGACCCAAACTTGAGAAATAAAAGGTCAGGCAAAATATTTAGCATTTTTATTAAAAGGGGCCCGACCTAAACGATTCAATGGGACATAAGTTGTTTTGAAACCACCCTCAAAAAGGTAATGTCAGAAAAGACCCAACCCAAAGATATACATTATATGGCAGGTTACTAAAGTGGCTGTGAGATGCACGTGCTCAAAATCAACGGAGGTGTTATAATCTTGATGAAAAATTTGCTGACGGTTATGTTCAACAATGGTGACTGTTATGAATGAACATGATTGTCGATGATGGAGATCAATGGTTGCCCGCCATTGCATGATTGGAAGATGCGAGGTGTTTATTGATTGCGATATCACAGGCGAGTGCCACGTGTATTCCTTTGGTGATGCATAGTGTGGTGGGCCCGTCATGCTGAGATGGAGATTACATCAGCCTTTTTGAAGGCAGCTATTCGATGCTCTGATGAAAGTGAAGGATCGACGGCTGGGATTTGAATTCGATCGACATTAAGTAATTTTCCTTCGTTATATTTTACCACAAAGTTATAACAGGTTTTGGTTGTGTCTTGATGACAATTTTGGGCCACTTTTGGCGCAAGTTTCTTGAGGTTTGGTGGCTGGCCAGTGCATCAGTCATTCTGTAGTACGTTTTAAACTCATTAGAGTTTGATGTTTTAGGACAGTACTAGCATCTGATAGAAATTACTCATTTTGAACTCATGTCTCTCCATTGTATAAACATATCATTATTTTTAATAAAGTGATCAAGGGTTATTTTATTCATTTCTAAGTTATGGATGTTGAATTGTTAGTCTTTTAGCTTCTGTTATGTTTTGACTAAAAATCCTGATATGATTCATGAAGTGCAATATAATATAAAATATCATGGAGACTTGGAGTGCAATATAAAATATTAAATAAAATATCTTGATTCCTGAACTTGAAGTGCAATGATTCATAATTTATTTGAATACAATATAAAAAATCATCAACTACTGTTTGGAATATGATTCATGCAGTGCTTGAGTGCAATCTAAAATAATATTATAAGATATCATGAACTTGAAGAGCAATGATTCACAATTTTCATTTAATAGAATATAAAATATCATCAACTACAGTTTGGACTTTGAAACAATGGAAACTGATTCAAGAAGTGCAATAAAAATACCTAAAACCTACTAGTTCTCTTCCATTTCCCAAATGGAGTCAGGGTCCTCAAACTGATGCTCATCTTTAGATAAAGTAAAAGAGTCATCTTGATTCAAAGATTGCTCTGCACTTTGTTCGCCCTGTGTCTCAAAATCAATATTCATTGTTTGATTTGTGTCAATTTCAATATCATTGTCATCTAGATCTATCCTAGGCCCACTGCCACTGCCACTAGTACCACCACTAGTACCAATGGCTCTTGGAATTGGAAAGCTTGTGTTGCACAAACCAGCCCCTCTTCTTTCACATGTGGACCTCCAGATTGCGAGTGCCCTTTCAAAAGGATTTTTTTTGACATTATATGTAGTTCCTTTCATCCTCAAGCAATTTTCCAAATTCTTGTCCAGTTTGTTTCTTAACTTTGATTTCAAAAACCTCAATGTACTGAAAACTCTCTCATCCTCCACCGACCCCAATATCATTGTTTGACATAAATCAACAAGTTTGAAATATTTTGACATCGAACCACGCAATATTTCACTCTGACCTAAGCTTGTCCAAATTTTTTTTATTGGTCCCAGTTCAAAGGCCTTCTTCTTGCCCATGGAATCAGTCTGGTCCCTCATAGCTATTGCAAAACTTCGACATTGCTTTCTAAGCTTATTTTCATTGAAAATTCCTTCTATTGCCTGCTCATTGTATGTTACCTTTTTCGAAAACTGTTTGATCATGATTTTTACTTGATCATGAAAATATTTTTGGTTATCTTGGTTTACCCAAAATTGAGGATACACAATACCCATGGCTTCAAGTATTTCATGTCGAGGGAATCTTTCATGAATCTCCGAGGAAAGAGATTTTGCAATTTCCTTCAAATTATCACTAACAGATTTAACAATGTCATTAAAATCTTCCTTGTTAATAGGTACTTCTTTTCTATAGCATCTGGCTATCTTACAATGGTACATTGGTATCTCATAACCATGTACACAAATACATAAGTGCCCACTTGCATTAAACTGTAAATAATTATCAGGATTATTCAAATCAGTAATTTTCCGCCACAACAAATAATTTGTGCCTTCTTGTGTTAGATCTAGATATAGATGATCAAGGGCCAAGCATGTAAGTTTACATAGATTAGCATATTCATAAATATACATAGTTCTATCTTGGGATTTCTTCACAAGATTGTTCATCTCATCTAGCATGGGGAGAAGACTAGCTAAAGTCAAGAGTGTCTCTATATCGCTTAACCTATGTAAGAGTTCAGGAGCTTTGTCTACTATGTTGCTATGCTCATACATCAACCCAATCAAGGATTGATATTCTGAAAGAACTCGTTGCGCTAGTCCATGCAAGGAGATCCATCTAGTATCGACATCCTTGAGAAGCTTGTTTCCAGGTGTTATTCCCTTAGCAAAATGTTAAAATTCAAGGAAACATTTGGGACTTCGGCAGAAGTATACGTGGATCTCGTGAACTAGATTTTCAAATTTTGATACAGTTGGAAACTTGCTTACAATTTTAAATGCTAGATTCATTATGTGGGCCATGCAGTGAATACCAAGCATGTATGGTGCACAAGTAGTTTGTAACTTTGTGCAAAGACCACTCCTTTGACCTTGTATCACTGTAGTTCCATTAGCTCCTACACACACCAAATTTTTGGCAATTGTCAACTCATCCAAACTTGCAATTTCATTCAAAGATTTCTTGACTAGTTCAAATAGATTTTGCGATGTTGAACTATCCTTCATTTTACGAACACAAAGAATATGAGCTTGGCAAACATGTTGTTCTACAGTATACAAATGCATACAAACCCAAGAAGTATTGTCTACTGTAGTAACTTCATCTAAAGATATGCAATGAAATTTGACTCTTTTAATTTCTCCTTTAAATCTTGCTTTTCCACTGCAGCAAGACAGTTCACCAATTCCCATCTAACGTTTACTGACCAATGTGAGAAGGGAAAGTGGGGAACACTCAAATAAGATAATAAATCAAAATATTTTGGGTAGTCTGTTATAGGATGCCCCCTGGACAATATATGAAAAACAACACTCATCTGAACAATTTTTGACAGATTTGCTGCTACCATGCCTTTTCCAAAATGAGCCTCAAGTGTACCTTCACATTTTTTAATCTTTGACATTCTATGGTTATGCTCTCCATAATCTATGGCATACTTAACATGAAGACATTAATCCTTTGATTTTCATCGTATGACTAATTGTTCCTTTCCGTCTGTGATTTGTTTTTCATAAACTTTGCCGATATGCTTTTCTATAGTGTCAAGCTTTAGCTGCATCATCTTGTCCCTTCCACATTTCCAACTACAAATATTACATCTGACCTCTGTTGCCCTTTCAATATCATTTTCGTTTGATACCCCCACTGGTTCAAGGAATGGGTACTTCGACAACCAACCAATTTGAAAATTCCTTGTCATTTCCCACTCGCGCCCCAATTTTGCTTTGCCTTTTCTTTTCTTGCTACCAACATCATCCTCATCCAAGTCGATTCTCTCATTCTAGCTATCCAGGGAATCCCTTGGAACATCTTCTGCGGTATTGCCATCCTCATTTGATACATTTTGACTTAACAAAATGACAATCTCACCTTGACCTTCTAGTGGCGGAAGAGTTGATGATGTATCTCCATCTTCAATAATATTTGGTGGAAGAGTTGATGGTGTAGCTCCACCTTGATCTGATGGATTAGAAGCTTTTCCAATTCCAAAGTAAGACTGTATGGTACCTCCCCATTTTGGGCGTTTTGATGGCCTCCCAGTCTCTTCATTACCTGCCTGCTCAGGAGTCTTACCCTTGTTGCTCGAAATATTGATCTCACTTCGAATAAAAGCTGGAAAAAAATGTCTTCTTGTTTAAGAAGAACAGACTGACAGAGAATATAGATCCCATTCCCTACTTAAAATTATGTTTAAGATTGAAGCAAGAATGGAAAATAGATAAATAAATCTTATTATTATAACTAATAGTCTAATAACTAATAACAGTATGAAGAAATGATCACTCACCTTTGAGTCTACGTTTTCGGGTTTCGCTGACTTCTGAATCGAGAAGTAGAACCTCAGAAGTTCAGAACCGAACAAAATGTGTAAAACCAAACAAAATGTGTAAGAACAAATAACATTTTCAATTGTATTTATATCAATCCATATTTGGTGAATTCCGCGGGATTTTGAAATGGTATGTTAAAAATTTGGAGAATCCTGCATGCTTATACAACGATACCTTGAAATGTTCAAGGAAAAATAGGTCCTCATAAGCAACTATTTATAAATTTTAATTGGCGAAATGGGTCTTCACAAGCAACTATTTGTAAATTTTAATTGGTGAAATGGGTCTTTATATAATGTTATTTTAATAGTATTGGCGAATATGTTGGTGACTTTGACATGCTCCCCGAGATTCTAGGCGAAAATATTGATCGGTGCATTGGAAACATATAGTCTGTTATGGCGAATTTATTGCCTAGTAAAAAAAAACTATTGGCGAATGGACATGCATTGGACCGATAGTCCGTGAATTCCTGGCGATTTGAACACCTTGCAAATATGGTAGATTCGCCAAATTCGAATTGCCAGATTCCTAGAATTTTCCAATTGGCGAAGATTCACCACTAAAGTTATCCCTGGACACCATACACTCCATCCATAATATCCAATTATCACATTGACCATGTGTTGGAAACTACCCTTCATCATAAGGATTTCAAAGGAACTTTATCGCGATGTGTGCACATAGACAAGGTTAATTCCAGTACCGATAAGGTAGATCAAAATTCTTCAAAGTTGTATTCAAGTGCTTGTATCTTAGAAAAGCAACTTCTTCAAGCAGGATATTTTTGGCACGCTATGAAAGTGGCCTCTACATCAGTACCACCAGGTGGTTCAACATGAGGATCAAATTTTCAAAAAAACAAAAAAATAGGAAATAGTAAAAATAAAAATCGTTCTCTAGTGAAAACCACATGGGTGATGCTTTGGGCAAGTACTATGATGAAAAATTGAAAAATAGGCATCATGAGTAGAATAAAACATTTATATGAGCCTTTTCAAGAGGAAGCATATCATCTCCTTCATGCCAAATCCAATATTCCCTCCATTTATCCAATCCATCTTTATCTAGACCTTCTAGTGTATATTGATCTTGACAAAGGTTCAATGTATACTTTGACTTCACTCATGAATAAAATAATTTTGAAAAGGTCTTTACCATACATCCCATGTTTTCCTATTGCACGTTAAAACTCTTCACATGGTTTTTCACTGATATCTTAATTTTTCCATTATGTTATGAAACATTGCTAGACACTGGGGAAAGTTTCTTGCGCTTTTGTTTTTGAATAATTCACGATCCATTTCTTATATCTCATAAATGTGATATCAATGTCATGATCTAGGTATCATTTATCCTCAAAAAATCCAAAAACAGTCATATCATATCAAAATCCAAAAACAAGTCAAAAACATAGTGACCATGTCGAAATACGAGGTCTTTGCGTGTATAACATAGGAAAGGGTAATCTTTGATCGGCACCTGAGGTCCCTAGGATATTATTTTAGGTTAGGTTCTTGATCAAAATCTCAAAAAACCACAAAAACATTTGAAAACTTAAAAATCAAAACATTTGTAAAAAAAACTCAAAAACTCCTAAAATAGCCTCAAAACATTGTGAAAACACCAAAAACATTGAAATATTCCAGAAAATCCAAAACACCCATCCCATTTCACTTTCACTTGCAATAAACTTCCATCCACAATAAATTGATTATTATCTTCAACCTTTGGTAAAACAAGTGGAAACACGTGTAGCAAATTTGTGAAGTGTAAACCTAAACGTATCAAATCGTGAGTCTAGATCATTAAGTAAACAAATTGGTTAAATTTTTGTATCAATAGCCCATCATCTGGATAGTTTGTATATCATTTTATCAACATTTCCTAGGATGCATCCTTCCTACAATGGACATCAACATCAACCATCGCCTTAGTTGTAGTCTTGGCTAGAGGTATGAAGAACATTAGCTTGTTTGTTCACTTGATATTTTCTTATGATTTGTCTTATTGTGCCCATTCCAATGGCATCTCGATGATGTCTATCAAAACAATTTATAGAGAAATAAATAGGGCATTGATCATTATCTTTTGATTTCTCTGATTGTTGGATGTTCTTGTAAAATAACCTTGGAAAATACTTGCTATGTTAGGTGTGTATGGAAGGTGTTTTGGACTCCTTGTTGACTATTACATAGGTAAGTTATTCCTTTTTGTGTTTTTGTTTGAGATGTTTGAAACTTTTGAAGTACATCCTATCAAGTTTTATGTATGTGGGGTATGAACAAGGATACTCCTATCTATTTGTTGAGTCAAAGTCCACCACACTAGATACAACACCATCCTGGTTGTCCATACCTTGATGTATCATATCTATGTGTTTTTATCAAACATAAGGAATTTTGTGTCATTCATGTCCCAATCCTTGGATAATAAAATCACCATCACTCATCACCATACCTAATAAAGTCTCGAATCTATGTGATATATATCAAAATATACATGAGGCTACCCATGGCCGATGACTATCTATACATCATCAAATCTATCTACATCAGACATTTGATCTTCCTAGTCATCTTTGAACTAAACCTTTGTTGAATATTTATCGCGAGCTCGACCTAAAAAACTAAAAAATTGAATTTTTTTCCCGATCTCTCAAGGGGGAAGTGTAGCAGCATAATTTCTTCTATTGGGGCAATAGTGAGACATCCAAAAAGTCAAGTTTTTTTTTTAATTTTGATCTTGATAGTAGCATCGATTCTGAGGAGCATCAATCTTTGAACCAATGTAACATGTACCTCACTTCAAAGAGGGGAAAAATATAGACACTTAAATAGTCCTAGTCAGTATTACGCATCTGAATCTAATTAATAAATATCATTTCCTCCTAAATCACCTCTGACTAACCATCTAATTAAATTCATCATTGTCTTCTATCAATCAAGTAATTAATTTTATTTGATTAATTAACCCCCTTTCTTACTAATTCTCATCCCACTTAATTAAATAATGCAAAACATTTAAATAAAACCCCCATGTCTTCTCATTTGATTAAATAAATCTAATTATTTAATTAAATGTCATATTCTTCCAAAATCCCTAACCCACCTAAGATTAATTAATTTTGGGTTAATGAACCTTAAAACACCTGCTAATATTTATTAGCCATTTCTCTAGCTTTTAACCCCATCAAGGTTAAATAAACCTATGGCTTACTAACCCCACTTGCACCATTAGTTAATTTCCTCAAATTAATTAATTACCTATTTCCCTCACAAGGGAATATTCCCAAGGAATATCCCTTCCCTTTCCAACTTGCACATGAAATTAATTTCTTCAAATTAATTAAATGAGCTATTTACCCTCACAAAAGGATATTCTCTTAGAATATTCCCCTCCATTTGACTTTCCCTCCCAAACATTAAAAGCCTCTTACAAAGGTCTTTAATGCTCTTACAAGAATCACCATTCCCTTACATTATCAACCACATTCCTTGAATAGCCTCTTACATTCCTCTTACACAATCCACCTATGTATTAACTCCCTCTTACATCTCTTCTCCCAGGATGTGCACACACTTGTGTGAGGCACATATCCCTATTGCTTGTCTTAGCCTTGTGACACTTGCCACATGGCTATTGATCTTTATTTTTAGTCCCACATTGCCTAATTTCACTTCTTCTTCCAACCCTTGAGTCTTATAAGTAGAGGGCTTCTCTATGAAGAATGGATCCACTTTTAAATTCATTTTTACCCTACTCATTTTTCATCCACTTATTTATGCAAAGTCATTATAGCCATTTTTCTCTATCATCTCATGTAAGGTCATGCTACACATTTTCATCCACAATCACATGCTTTCTCCATCATTTTAGCTTAGACTCATCACCATTTGGCATCAAAATCATTATACTTATCAATAAATCTTGGAGCTTATCCACTAATGGATTGGGAAAGGACCATTTTACACATCAGATTGGTACCAATCCCCCTATGGGATGGAGGTTTGGATTACTTCAATAGGTTTTCATGCATACTTTGTTTTTATTTCATGCTTTTATGTGCATTGTTTTCATTTCTATGTATGTTCAAGTTTTACATAGGGAATGTGATTTTAATGTGTTAATATGACTAATCACTGTGTATTTGATCATGTTTAGCACAATTTCATCTCACATTCACAAAACCCTTCTCCAAGGTCGGCTACGCACATTAATCATGAAAATTCAAATTAGGTTGGGGCCAAAACACTTTTGTGGTGGATAGGTGTGAAAGCGGATCACATCATTCCCTATTTGGGACCTAAATCTACAATACCACTCAACCACATGCTTCTATGAACAATAAACATTCACCATAATTAGTGTAAACACTAGGTCGGTCGTTACCCGTGTAAACACCATTAAACCTTTAAATACACACTTTCTTATATCCACGGATGAATTCTGAACCACACATCATGCTTGAACATGATCTAGAATATTCCACAAACACTCTAAAATCAAACACACTCCTTTATAACAACTTCCACTTGAAAAATTTACACACCTAGTACACTTAGAAAACTCTTTCATACACTGTAACTCAAGAAACCAACTTCCAAAGTACCAAACCTCAAACTACCTCAATTGAAGAAAGATACTAACACTATAAAAAATCCTTCATATTCGTAAGACTTGAAACATAACTATAGATAAATGAAGAGAAAAAACATTTCTCCCAAACACCTCTGCAATACATAGTTGACACATTGGTGACCACAATTTATTCTGCACAACAATCCAACACACCAAATCCTCGATATAACACCTCTAAAAATCTCTCACCAACAAATCCGAAATGCATAGGCAGATCTTCGACCAAGAAGAAATGTAGACAAAACCATAACACATCCTTGCAACATAGAACACCACTGCAAGATATTGTTTCCTCTTTTTATCAAATTTTCTCAAAATCACCTGGAAACCAAGCACTAGAGACACATCCTCATCATCTTCATTAATTCCCCATCACCACCAAGCCAACTAGAACATAGTAACTCAACCACATATCTATAGAAAAAATCTTATCAAAGCAACACTAGAGGTTGACACCAATAACTTTACTAATGACAACAAAATGTAACTAATCAAAGAATGTATAACATCAACTGCTCACACTCTTGCAACAATAGAAATAAATGACAACACAAGCTTGTTGACATCAATGAAAACACTAAATACTCATACTTGCAACAATATCCCCCTTTGTCATTGATGGAAACATATGATGTGAAAAACCATGAAAGACATAATAGCTCTAGATATCAACATACTACAACTCTTCACATTACTTCTCCCTCTCACTCAAATAGCTTATTACTCTCTCTCCAACTTTGTATCTTGTCTTTTTCACATGAATTTATCTCCCTAATAACGTGTTCTTTTTCACATGGATTTCTCTCCCCCTTTGACATCAATAGTAAAGGGCCAAAATATTTATATTTTTTATTCTCTCCCTTTGGCAACGATCAACCTGCTTACTACTGCTCTGCAAATTTTCTTTAATTATTTGTATATTAACCCTTAGGAGAACTCACCAAATTGTACCAAATCATCTACCACTATGAAATTACAATACACATCCTACTAACTTCAACAACCAACAATGTGTTGGGTTAAAATTCTGTAATCTCCTTACATATTACAAAACTTGAATTTCAGCCACAATTATTGTGAGATAAAATCTCTCCTCTCAAAAATGGGAGGCACCCTTCTTACTGTTTACTAGAACTGAAATTAAACTACTCTAAAATTTACAATATGTACACTACACTAAGTATATGGGGGTGTGTTACATTCATGATTCTCTCTTCTTTCAAAGAAAATGTTTATAATGTTCCACAATTTTTTATTTCTTGATGCTCTACAACTTTAAATGAAAACTAAGCAGTAGGAAGGGCACCTCCCATTTTTGAGAGGAGAGATTTTATCTCACAATAACTATGGATGAAATTCAATTTTTTTAATCTATAAAGAGATTACAAATTTTTCATCCAATAGTTTTTTGATGACTCCACTGGGGAGCTTCATTCGGTCATTATTAGAATCGATCAAAGGGAGAATAACTCCACACTCTAAGTGCCTTCATCCATCCATTGGGCGTGGAGTCAGGGTACAGAAAGAAAAAGACTCAAAAGACTTAAATCTAAAAAGATGCAAATACTATACAAATATTTTCATGGTACATCTATCACCTTACTGAGTAAAGTGCTTCAAATGTTGCCCACTGTGTGGAAGAGCAAATGGTGTTCCATCTTCGTATGCTAGAAGAAAGCTATTTTTGCCATAGAGTTGATGTATCTTGAACGGACCCATCCATGGTGAATCAAACTTGTCATGCATACCTTTTGGTTCTCTTCTCTTGTCCCACAAGAGAACCAAATCACCAACCTAGAAATCACGAGACTTTTCCTTCTTTTCGAAGAGCTTATTCACTTGTACCTAGTGTTTTGTAATACATTTTTCTACCTAAACACGTTTCTCTTCCAACTTGGAGAGATACATGATGCACTTATCAACTGAACTTCCAAAAGTCTCATCCTCAATGGCCTTATCCAACTTGAGGGTAGGTAGTTCCAATGTGATGGGAATTTCAATATTCAACCCATAAAGAAGTTAAAATGGGGTAATCTTGTCGGCCCACAAGCATCATACAACACTTTGTATCATAAACGTTGTTTCTCATCAACAAAATTATGAATGATGGTTACCAAATTCTTGTTGCTTGATTGGGCTTGACCATTACCTTATGGATAATACTCAGATGAATGTGATAGGGTAATTTTGTGCTCAAAACAAAAATCCATGATTTCACTTGAAGGGAAAGCAAAAGCATTGTCTACAACAATATTGTTCAGCATACCAAACCTAGAAATATTTTTTTCTTTCAAGAAATTATATACGACCTTTGAAGTAGCATGCTTGACTAGTATTTCCTCCACCCATTTAGTGCAATAGTCAGAAGCGGTGAGAACATAGGTGTGTCCAACACTTGAAGGTGGATTCACTATGCCAATGAAATCAATGCCCCACTATTGGAAGGGCTCTTCAATCATGACTGGTTTCAGGGGTAAAGCTTCCAACTTTGGTTTGTCTACAAACTATTGACATAATTCACACTTATGCACCCAAGAATATGCATATTGGAAAAGAGTAGGCCAATAATATTTAGCCTTCAGAATCTTGTGGGTTATAACTGGTGTAGAGAAATGTCCACCAGATGCTAAATCATGATAAGACTTCAAAAATAATTCTTGTTGTGCTTTATCAACACAAGGTAAGAAATTACCATCTAAACTACGCTTATACAAACTATTATCCCACAAGACATAATTCCCTGATTTGAGCTTGATAGTTCTTTTCTCCTTAGGAGAAAGATGATTAGGAAATTCTCCATATGTGAGGAAATGAACAATATTCAAGTACAATTCATTAGTAGTACT
The DNA here is from genome assembly GCA_007115665.2 of Sequoiadendron giganteum. NCBI lineage: Eukaryota > Viridiplantae > Streptophyta > Pinopsida > Cupressales > Cupressaceae > Sequoiadendron > Sequoiadendron giganteum. The sequence continues at coordinate 438,075,635 of CM021105.1, forward strand.
GACAAACAAAACCATTGGAAAATCATTAGCACTCACTTCCTCATCTGGAACTTCATATGGATTTTTATCAACAATGAGATGACATAAACCTCGTCCATGCACCAAATTAGTAGGCTTGATATCCATGTCATATTCTTGTATTTTAGCAATCCAATTGCCTCTTTTCGTACCAAATTCCTATTGCATCAAGATAGACTTGACAATTAAATTTGGAACCAATGCTCTAACATGGCTACTAAGAATATAGAACCTAAAATGCTCCATTGCCTTACTAAAATGAAAGATGTTTCTCCATTTGGGAATAATTCAATTCATGATTTTTCAGGGGATAACTCATGAATGCAATTGGGGATTCAAATCCCTCACTATTCTCCTGCACCAAGATTGTCGAAACCGTATGCTTGGAAGCATAACTGTACATGATAAATTCCTTCATATAGTCTGGAAAAACTAACACCGATGCATGAATAATAGCCTCTTTGATACCATCAAATGAAACTTTTCCTTCTATAGTCCAATGAAAAGTGGTAGTTCCTTTCATCATATTGACAATATGATGAGTCTTTTTTGCAAAATCAGGTACAAATCTTCGTAGAAAGTTCACCTTTCTGAAGGAGTGAACCACTTTGTTACTTGATGCCAAAATAAGTGTGAACCCCTAAACCTGCCAATGCACAAAGATGACAAACATGGTTAGATGTTAGATCAAAATGCATACAAGAGTGAGAGATTCCCCATGAAATCCACCTATTTAAACTACTATTAGGAAATGAAGAACAAACTCAAATAACATGAAAGTAAATCCTAATCTAGCCAATAGATTGACGATCCCATGGGGGAATTGGTGCCAATGGAGTGTTGCAATTGGACCTTTCCCATTTCCTAGGTTGCAATGAAGATGATCTAGAAATGGTCAAATCTCCAAAGAGATTTGAGCATAACCTTGGTATCAAATGTGAAAAAATGGTGAATACTTGGATGTGATGAGCAAAATTAGTTCTCAATTGGAGAGAGTAACTTTGCATGAAGATTGTGGATTTGAGTATAATAAGTTTACTCAAATTGTGGATGTTAGAATGAGAGGAAGAGTCTCTCATTTATAGATCTCAATCCTAGAAGAGTGAGTGGAAATAAGCAATGTGGGATCATTCAACATATAATGGCCAAGTGCCACTTGTCAAGATGTGAATGGTTGAGGAATGAACACATTTTGGTCAATGTGCATGATAAATGCCATTGGATTCAAATTTGAATTTTGAATGTGACATGTTGGGGGGAGAGAAGAATGGAGTTAATGTCACTTGGCTCAATGCACAAGGACATGTAAGAGGATTTGAATGCCTTGTTGGAAGGACCAAGCCAATTTGAATTTTGAATTCAAATCGAGGGAATATTCCCTTTTGATGCCATGTTGAGAGATAATAGGCAATTTAATAAATCAAAGTAATTGATTTATTGTGCAAGTTGCATTCTCTAGAGGATTTTAGTGAGAGGGATTAACTTAATCAAGGTTTTGATTAATTTAATGAAGATTTAGATGATGTGACAATTTAGACTTGAATTTATGAATTGATTTAAATCAAATTGAGAGGAAATGATTAATTAAATAAATGATTTTGATTTATTTAACTAAGGAGGAATATGTTAGATTAAATTAAATAATATTTTAATTTATTCAATTTAATAAGAGAACTTTAGATATTTAATTTAAATAAAATGAATTATTTAAATGAATAGAAAAAGATGATTAATTAAATTAAATTGATTAATTTAATCAACAGGGGAGAAAGACCTAATTAAATAAATAATGATTTATTTAATTAAGGGATGAAAGGTGTTGAATTTAATCAAATACAGATTATTTGATTGAATGACTAGCAAAGGAGATGATTCAAGATGAAATGGTGTTAGTAAATCAGGATCTAGGTGCATGTATATTTTACGTGTCTACATTTTTCTCCTTTTTGAAGCAATGTACTTGTTGCATTGATTCAAAGAATAAACTGTTGTGATCAAAGTTCAAAATTTCTTGATTTTTCAAATGCCCCACTATTGCCCCAATGAGAAGGATTACGCTGGTATACTGCCCCCTCAAGAGGTCGAGCGGAAATGTATGATTTTTCGATCGAGATCACGATAAAATGTGAGAGGGGTGGTTCTATTGATCAGAGGATGAAAGATAATTCTTTGATGTAGACAAATCTGATGATGTATAGACAGTCATTGGCCATGGGTAGATTTTAGACAAAAATGTTAGTAAAGATAGAAGAATAAGAAGAATGAGATGGATGGAAGGAGGATCCACACAAGTTCACATTATGATGATGATGATGATTTGCATTGCTAGGAGTTGGGATTTTCAAAGGGCTAATTACTTTATGTTTGATAACACACATAGGTACGATGCATCAAGGTATAAAGGACCGGGATGGCGTTTATACCTAGTGTGATGGACTTTGACTTGTCAAACAGATAGGAGTGCTCTTGTTCACACTTGACATACGAAAACTTTGCTAGGATGAGCCCAACGAAGCAAGTATTCGCCAAGTTATTTTACAAGAGTATCGAACAAGCACAACAGATAAAAAAGATAATGATCATTGCCCCATTCCTTTCTCTCTAAACCTGTTTTGTTTAGGCATCATCGAGAGGTCCTAGGAATGAACACAAAATAAGATAAGTCAAAAATACCAAATAAAATAAACAAACAAGCTAATGTTCTTCATACCGTTATCCAAGACTAACTACTGGAGGGTACCTAACGCTTATGTCCATTGCAGGAAAGCTTCATCCTAGGACATGTTGTGATCAGGGTTTTGATGGGACTGATTTGGGTGATAAGCTATTGATACTCTGAGTTGACCAACTTGCTTGCTTATTGATTTAGACTTTTTGAGACTTTGACGATTAGGTGTTCACTTTTAAACCTACGAGACTTGCTTCTGGCCGACTCACCAAAGGGTGAAGGTGATGATTTATTTTATTATGAGTGATGATAAATCATGGGTGAAAGCGAGATGAAATGGGTGCACCATTTTGGATTTTTTGATATTTTGAGGCTGTTTTTGGTATTTTGAAATTTTACAAATGTTTTTTTTTTGGTATTTCCAAGATTTATGAACATTTTTGGATTTTGTGTCTCGGGGGTTGATCAAGGATGGCCTTGCCTACATTCAAGCTCAGAGATGATGTAGTTCGACAAGGTGAAAGATTGACAAGAATAAATAATAATTTTTTTGAAGATTTTATGATATTTCGACATGTTTTTGGATTTTGGAATGATTTGGATGTTTTTGGATTTTTTATTTTTTTAATGTTTTTGAATTTTCGCATGATTTTGACAATTTGGATATGGATATGTGATGATATTAGTGCTCTGTTTTGAGATTTTGTTGAAAACCAAGCTAAGGTTGATCGATCAAATTGATGGATTGATAGTTTGACTAAGTGTGTTAAGTCAAACAAAAGTGATAATGCACTTGTAAACTCTAGGAAGTTGTGTTATCCTAGAATAAACTCGTAAAAAAAGGATAATTTGGCTAGGTGTATTAAGCCAAACAAGGTGATTATGGATTTGATAATTTGGCTAAGTGTGTTAAGCCAAACAGAGTGATGATAATGAACTTGTAAACCCAAGAAAGTTGTGTTATCCTAGAGTAAACTTGTGCACAAGATGATAGTTTGACTAAGTGTGTTAAGTCAAACAAGGTGATAATTGATTGGATTCGATTGATCAAGATTGATGAAACTTGATTTGGAACAAAATTGTTTTGATGGTTTGATGTGACGCTAACGCACAAGTTAGATGCGACTGATATGAATTATTGGATTGATGTATGAAAAAATTTAAAGCTTGATGAGGAACACCATCTTGTCAAAATACACCATGGGCTAGTGTTTTGGATTTTTTGGCTCACAAATGCTTTAACCAATTTGATTTCACATTTGCCAATGTTCAAACCACCAAATTAGTTGGAAGATATAGATCAAGATTTATTCCTTTAGAAAGATGCAAAATTTTTCCCCCAATGTCTAGCAATGTATGGAATTCCATGGATGGATTCTTGGATACAATGGAAATGAATTATCTTGCAATAAGATAAGGGTGTTCGAACATAGGATGCTCATTTAGATAATGCTTTGAGGCTCAGATAACGTTGGATATGATGGGATCAATGAAAATGACCCATGTCAAGATGTTTACCATAAATAAGTGTAAAGCATTTACCAAACCTTCATCAAGATCAAGATAAAGTAGATAGATGGTAAGGGGTTGGATAAACGGTTGATGGATGAACAAATGATATGGATGGAATGTTGGCTTTATTATGGATGTGATAAGATGCTTTCTCCTGAACAGATGCACGTAGATGCTTGATTCTACACATGATGCCTGTTTGCCATGTTTTCATCATGGTACTTGTCCAAAGCACCACCAAAATGGTTTTCGCTAGAGGATGATTTTTTTCTTGACTGTTTTCAAATTATTTTTCTGATTTTTTTAATTTTTTATTTATTTTTATTTTTATTTTGTATTTTTAATTTTTTTTTGTTGTCGCCAAGATGCTTGTTTGCTAGGTTTTCATCAAGGTCACCATTTTTTCAGGACATTTTTCTGATTTTTTTGTATTGTCTAAGAGATTTTAAGCTGATGTTGAATCACCTAGTACTGCCAACATTGATGCTTATGTCATAACATACCATCGTTAGCCTACTTGAAGAAGTTGTTTTGCCAAGACATGTGCACTTGAATGCAACTTTTGAGATCCCAGATCTGCTTTGTTGATACCGAAGTTAACTTTGTCTTTGTGCGCACATCGCGATAGAGTGCCTTCTGAATCCTTATGATGAAGGGTTGTTGCCAACACATGGTCAATGCGAGAATTGGATATTATGCATGTAGGCATGGATGGAGTGTGTTTAGGAAAAAAATATGGATTGGTTGATAGTTTGGAACCTTTGACTCTCCAAACTTGGGAAGATGAGCAATGATGGGTGGATACGGAAGTGTGCATGGAACTGGGACCAACTGCTTGATACACTTTGTATGTTGCTTGAGAAGCCTGCTTTTGCCTTTGTGGAAATCTTGGATGGATACTTTTCCCTTTTTTATTTTTCCCCATAGTTTCTTTGACTGATGGAGTTTGATAGGGATAATATTTTTTTGTATTCTTTGGTATCCATATGTATTTGATTTGTCTTTCGTGCTTTGCTAATTTTTCTTTGATGACGTTCTTCATGTTTTGATTCAAATATTTCTTTTGTTGTTGGTCCCAATTCATGGATGGGGTGATAGGTGGATGAAGATTTGTGACATGGCGGGTTGTAGTATTGGCATCAGTTTCATCATAAGGATCCTTCGTGCTCCTTATGTTGATGTTTGCTTGAGACGAAGTTGCCCCCAGTTTTGTGGAAGTATCATTAATATATTTATATCCCTTGATTGTCAAATAACCAAGGCCTTGATGCTTAGGATTGCCAACAATCTCCATTGGTTCTAGGATTCCTTGCTCATGCAGACCTAATCCATTTCCTTGATAATTCATCTGTAGAAACATTTTGTTTGCAAAAGGATATGATTTTCCTTAGAAACAAGGTGTTGCTCCTTCTCTGCTCTGTGGTGGATTTTCAAAAGTGACAGTTGCTTTATTGATGAGGTAGCTTGCCCTAAGAAAGGTGAGTGATCCAAGTTTATAAGTGATAGGATCCTTCATATGTGGGATGACTTCTTGATTGATATCTTTGGCTTGATCTTGTGAGATATCAGATTGTAATGCTTCGTCAAGAAGTGTTCATGTTTCATTATCCACATAAAATTCTTCCTCATAATTTACTTCACAGGATGTTATTTATGATTTACGATTTCTATACTTAGACCAAAGGGTTTGAAATTTTGAAAAGACTTGTTAACATTTGTTTGCAATTAATTTTGGAATCAAGCAAGTGTTAAACTGACTCTCAAGCATTTACAATCCTATATATAGTGGGTACATATTTCTTACTAGGCTTACCAACCATCAGAAGAGATGATTAATCCGAGAAGATGAAATGGACAAATAGGCTATGTCAAGGAAATGTAACATCTTGACAGGGCAATCAAAAGAGTCCCTTCCCTATTTGCTTTATTGCCTCAATAAAAAAACTAGACATGGTAAGTAAATTCTTGGAATGGTGCTATTCCAATGCACTAACTTAAAATACGTTTCAAAATTGGACTTGGTTAGCCACTACAAACAAGGATTTTAATGACCATATTCAGGATAAACTAGTACCATACACACAACAATTCACTCAATTAAGAGGCCTCCCAGCCCTTAGAAATATCTAAGGTTTTTAAAACATCACAAGGATACTAAGGGAGACATTCGTTGGTATGGGACAACCACAACCAGTTAGTTAATGACTTTAGCTAGAATTGATTATTTATATAACAAACCGAAATGAAAGCACTGCTTGGGTCATTCCCTCTCACAAGTTGGGAGGTAGGCCCTTCTAAAAGAGGTAACACATGTTTGAAGCGTAAAATGATTTTTGTCACCCGAGATTTCCAAAAGGCACAAGGGGAGATGATAAGCAATTCTAAGAAGAAACAATATACTTGTGTGTTTCTCTTCACCCAAGATCACACAAAGTGCAAGGGGATTGGATATGCACAAAAAACATACACAAGCAAATAAGACACATGTTCATTTTAATCCATCATAGAAAAATGAGTTCGTTTTAAACACCAATTTGAAGTGTTCGGATTGTATTGTTCAATTTTAAACCAACAAGCATAATGATGTGAGGGTTTAGTTTTAACCAATTTGAATGTTCATTTTAAATCCAAAGGAAATCTAGTTTGGTCCTAAAACGTGAAATAAAGCATCATAAATGTGTTATAATTTCCCCAAAAGTGTTGAAACACTTGTTACAATTATATTCAAATGGTAATATGCTCCTTCACTCTCAATGTTATTGTCCAAAATTATAAAAACAATTAGCCTAAAAACCAAAACGAGAAGTCAGTGACATCTAGCAATTAGATAAAGTCAAAAAATTAAAACACATGTCAAAATTAAGTTTCAATTTTTGTTTACCAGTAAATTGTGACATTGAAATCAATTGCGTCATTCAATTTCATCAATATTGCCGCTATATCAAAGTTGTGTCACTGTATTGGAAAATTGAAGGTGTCGCTTTGCAGTAAACAATGACCTCAAATGTGTTGCCAAATCAAATGCGTCACTATATTTAAATTAATTTTGTGTTAAAAAATTATCTTAGTGTCGCTATTTAAATGTGTGGTGATGAAATCAATTAAGCATCGCTAAATTAATTATGTGTTGATAAAATAGAACCCAAATGTGTTGTTGTATATCAACGTGTTATCAAATGCGTCGGTAAATCTTCAATAGAGTCATTGAACTTGCAAATAGAAGGAAAATGAGAATTTGAAGAGAAATTAGTCAGATTAATTAGTTCAAGCCCTCCTTCTAGTGCTAAAATGTGATCGACGAATTAGTATGGGCTAACTAAACTTGATCCATGAGGATTTGAAGTATAATTAAGACATTATGCATCAGTCCAATAAGATCATTCAATGCAAAACTAAACTAAGAATCCATTAAGACTAACATATTAAAATACAAAAGCTTCATAAACACCTATTCTAATCCATTGAAACTTATGCTATTGGGGGAGTGGTTTCGCATTGATGTGGAATGGCAACCCTTTCCCAATCTTGTGGATAAATGAGCTCATTTTGATCGATTCTATTGAAGAGAATCGATGAAACCGATAAGAGATGTGTATGAAAACATGATTTGAAGCTATTTTAACATGATGCAATCTATTTTAACATGATCTATGCTAAGATGATCGATATGGGTGTATGCAAAGCTAATCTAAATAGAGTTCAAGCTAAAAAGATTAAAACCCTAATTATGAAATATGCTAAATGGATGTATCTATGTTACCATGGAAGCCATTAATGGAAGCTAAGCTAATGATGCAAGTAAATTAAGCTAAAAATATGCTAAATAAGTGCTAAATATGAGTGCAAGTGAAAGTGATTTTAATAGCATAAGTTTCTTCTTAAAAAGTGGATGTCTATTCAATAGAGGCAAGCTTTATTTATAGAATAGGAAAAAATGAAATTGATGGCCAAGATCAAAAGGATCAACCAATGGTCGGAATGGAAGGAAGATGGAGGCATGGATTATGGATTCCCATCAAGGGTTGAGGATGCAAGATTATATTTAATCAAGGGCTTACATTCATCCAAACAAACACACTTTCTAAACTTGCACAAGAAGTCTTGTTGAAAGTTTATTTCAAAAAAGAATATTCCCTTTTTCAAATGAGTGCAAAGGGAAAGAATATTCCATGGGAATATTCTCCTTTTGGAGGAAAATTAGAATTTAGCTAATTAAAACCAAATTTTAATGTGCAAAGGGGAAGGAATATTCCATGAGAATATTCCCTTTTGGAGGAATGTGCAAAGGAGGAATATTCCTTTACAAGTGGGAGGATTAGATTAATTAGTAATTTGATAATTAAAACAAAGTTTTAATTATACAAATGAGGGGAATTTAAGATATTCATTAAACAATTAACTTATTTAATGAAAAGAGGTCAAAATGACATTTAATTAAATAATTAAGAGTATTTATTTTAAATGAGAGGACTTAGGGTGTTAAAATTGAATATTTTGATTTATCCAATTTAACAAGATGAAAGGTTGGCTTGAAATGGGTAGGAATTAACCTAATTAGATTAAATGGATTAATAGATAAAAATGATGTATTTAATTAAATAACTAGGTTAATTTAATCAAATAAGCGAAGATATGATGAAATTAAAGACAAAATGATGTTAATATATCGGATTCAAGTGTGTGATACCATTCAGGACATTTTCAAGTGTCTATAGTTATAACCAAAGAAACCATCAAGAATAGATACCATCTCTGATCCGGTCACCATTTGAAGAACTTGATCCATCACTGGAAGAGGATAATTATCCTTCATCGATAGTTGATTCAGGTTTCAAAAATCCCACACATGCAAATTTCAATGTTCTTTTTACGAACATGAACAATATTTTCTATCCATGTTGAATGATGGATAGGGAATATGATTTATGCATTCAACATATTCTAGATCTTTGAATGAATAATTCCAAAAAAAAATGGATTATATTGCCTTTGCTTCTACTTGTAAAACAACGCTCCAAATTTGAGTGGAATCTCATGTTGCATCTCCTTTAGACGAAAAGACTAAATCTACATAAGAATATGCCAACACATCCATTTATTGTTGTGGTAGGCCAGAAAACATTTATTTTTCCTCAACTGTGCAACACTTTTCGTATTCACCATCTTAGGATCTCCTTCAGTTCCCAAGTTGATCTACTCAACTTCATTTGATGAATCAGAATTAGACTGTTGCTTTTTGACATAACGATCATGCTTGTCAAAAAGTCTTTCAAGGGATACCAATCCCTTGGGAATTTTATTCCCTTTGAGTTGTAGAAATTATTCACCTGTAACTGGATCAACTTCAGAGATAGACTCTAAAGGTGGAGAATCACTTCCTTCAAAGTAAAACTCATCAAATTTTTTTACCTTTTCCAAAAAGGAAACAATTTGATGATCATCATTGAAAATATGCCAATTATTTGAGTTGTCTTGGACACTTGGGTGAAAGACCAATTCAATGGTATAGGTAGGTACATGAAAATACTTGTGTGGTATCAGGAGCATGGCTAAAACTACTAAGGAATCAACTCTATCATTATACTCCCTTGAAACTACAGAAATATCAAAGGCGTCAAATTCCTCAATGCAATCCCAAACGAGATTAAGGTAATGTCAGAGTCTGTCATTCTTGGTTTGGTAAAAATTCCTTACTTAGAAGACTACCAACTTAGCATCACCTTGGTCATGGAGGTTCTTGATTCCTTTCTTACTTGCAACTTGCATACCTAATAACAAAGCTTCATATCCGATCGTGTTATTAGTATTGTCAAACTATAGTTTGAAAGAAAAAGGAAAGACTTTCCCTTTTGGAGAGACAAAAACAATTTTGGCTCCTGAACCGGTGGAAGAACAAATTTTTTTGAACTCAATTACCCAAACATCATTTGGATCACTAAGGTTTGCAGTATCAAAATATGTACCTTCATCATCTGATAAAGCTTCATAATTTGAGATAGACAAATCATCTAATGATGATCCATTTGTCGATGGAGAAGAACCAATACTTTCTAACTCATGTCTTGTATTTATTGTTGAAGATTGAAAATCCTCATCCATTTGCAAATAATAAGTACCAACACCTGAAGACTCAAAAAAAATCTGAGCTCTCGGATCATCAGACTTAGTGACTGAGAATTTACATTCCCTTTCAGGAACTAAATTTTTCATCACACCCTTTATAGGTATCCTAGCCTTTGACATGTCCATGTTAAGTTTCCCTCCTAAATCTTTGTATAAATTTCATCCAAGTAAACTACCATAAGATGATGGAATGTCTGAAACCAAGACTATCATTTTGATCTTCTTTTCTGGATACGTAGAAAATGCAAACTGTGCATCCTTAATCTGCCCAATTAGAGGTACTTTCTTGTTATCCATAGAAAAACAACGACCAAATTTCTTCGTAAGATTCAAACCCAAGGTAGTGGCTACCTTTGTGGGCATAACATTGTTAGATGCACAAGAGTCTATAACAAAATTACTTAATTTAAATCCATTGACAAGTAAGGAAATATAGAATGGATCAATTCTCCCAAAAGTAGTTGGAGGAATAGTAACTAGGTTATTTTATGAAGGCTTAGGTTTTGGGACAATAGGAATATATGAATATGTATCCTTACTAGTATTAATTCCTTTGTCTTTAACAAACTTAACCAACTTGTCAAATTGATCAGGATTATCCTTGAGGTATTCAGCTTCAGACATCTAGATTTTTTTCCTCTTTGCATGGTCAATAATGTCAAAATCTTAGAAATAACTTTGCAAAGAAGACGGGTTAACTTTAGGGATGGGTTTAACAAAAGGAAAACTAGTCTTAGGAACTTGGACATTGGATTTTGGGACAACATGAACTACAAGAGGATGAGGAGCACTTACTTGTTTGTTTGTTGTATCTTCCAGTTGCCAAGGAAAAGGAACTCCCCTGTTTTCAATAGTTATCGATGGCTTGTCCTTTGATTTTAGAGAATCAACTTGAGCTTGATCAAGTTGATTTTATTGTGACCGTGTGAAAATAGCATAGGTATCAGTTACTAGGTCCTCATCATCAGATTCATTCTCTACTTGCAAATAACCAATATTAGAGTCGCCAGCTAGATCTACTCCATCATCTTGGAAAAGATCAACATTTTCATCCATAGGATAATCCAGTTGTGCATACTCGTCTTGCTCCATCTCATAATTCCCCACAAATGCATTGGTAAGTGGAGCTTCAAGAGAAAGCCTTCCTTGCGGTGCAAGAAGATGATTCTAATTTCTATTTTCAGAATAATTTGGGAAAGTCTTAGGAACATCCTTGCAAGAATTATTTGAAACTTGCTTCTTCAAGGCTAGCAACTCATTTTCCAACCTCTTCACCATAGGATCAGCAAAGTTGGAGTTGGTATTTGAAGATGAATAATTTGATGCTTTCCCTTTTCTATTTGTATTTGTTCTTATTTTATTGGCAAGTATTAGATCATCTTCAAAATTTGTTGTTAGCACTTGAGCAACTTCAAGATCAGGAATGACTTCCCTACACAACAAGAAGCTTTTGGAAGTTGTGTATTGATGAAGAAGCACTTTAGATTATGGGTTGTCGGTTTAGCCTCTGTGGAATCCTTGTCACCAACTTGTTAAACTTGGCCACAAACTCACACATGGGTTCATGAGCTTCTTTCTTCATAGTTGTAAGTTGAGCTAACAAAGTGTGTGCATCTTCAACAAGTTTGAATATTTCTTCAAAATTGGTGCGAAGAATATTCCAATTAGTAACCACAGTAGGAGCAAGAGTGTAGAACCATTCTGTAGCTACTCCTTGTAAATTTTCGATGAACAATCTTATAGAAAAATCCTCATGTTCAACACAAAGAACACCACAAACAATGTAGAAATTAGAAATATGTTCATCTGGATGTTGTTTTCCATCACAATACAATTTCAAAATTTTCTTTTTTGAAACATGTTGAAGTTAATGCAAAGGGCCTACCAAATTGAGAGGGCCAAAAGCATTACCCCAAGGTCCAACAAGTGGGGGTTGATGCATAATATTTTGAGCAATAGTTACTTGAACTAGAACTCTATGGAAAATAGAAGATTCAATCGAAAGCAATGATCTTAATCTTCATGGAGGATAACTTGTAGTAAATTAGTGGTGACCTTGCTCATGAAGGAGAAAGAAGAATGTTATGACGTTGCAAAAACTGTAAAAATGGGTCCACTAGACCTTGTGCCCTTAAACCTTGTGTATAACTTATGTCATCCAAAATGTAGACTTTGAAATAAAAGAGAAATTAGAAAAATAAGAGATATACACAAGTTTAAAATAATATATTGGAGTACTTATCCACTTCAATCAAAAGCATGAGGCTTTGATTAAGTGCTTCATTCCCCAGTCGAGTCACCAAAAAATTGTTGGATAAAAATTTTGTAATCTCTTTACAGATTATAAAACTTGAATTTCAGCCACAGTTATTGTGAGATAAAATATCTCCTCTCAGAAAGGGGATGCACCCTTCTTACTGCTTACTAGAACTGAAAGTAAACTACTCTAAAATTTATAATATGTACACTACAGTAAGTATATGAGGGTGTGTTACATTCATGATTCTCTCTTCTTTTAGAGAATATTACTTAGTGTAGTGTACATATTGTAAAGTTTAGAGTAGTTTAGTTTCAATTCCAGTAAGCAATAAGAAGGGTGCCTCACCTTTCTGAGAGGGGAGATTTTATCTCACAATAATTGTGGCTGAAATTTAAGTTTTGTAATATGTAAAGAGATTGAAATTTTTTCACCCAACACAATGCCACTACCTAGTCCCCTTGAGAGGTAGCCACCAATCATCAGTCTAGAATAAATAATGAATCTTGAGATCCACTAGACTAATGCATCTCTTTATGCATCTAGTTCAAGAAGGAAGGGGATCTGACCCCCAAATTCTCTCGAAGATACTTAGAAGTATCCTTAGGAAGAGCTTTAGTAAATATATCAACAATTTGATCCTTTGTAGGCACATATTCAAGCTTTACTTCATTCTTCACAACCTTTTCTCTTAGAAAGTGATATCTAATTGAAATATATTTTTCCTTGAATGCAGCACCTGGTTTTTTAAAATATTGATTGCACTTGTATTTTCACAGAAGATAGAAATTGGTTCATCGTACACTACTCTAATATCCTTCAAATTTTTCCTCATCCATAGAACTTTTGTGCAACAAGATGTTGCTGCAATGTACTCAACCTCTACAGTAGATAAAGATATTGAATCTTGTTTCTTTCTTAGCCATGGTACCAATCTACATCCAAGAAAGAATGCACTGCCACTTTTACTTTTTTTATCATCAACACAACCAACCCAGTCTGTATTTGTGTAATCACTCAAAGTGAAATTAGTATTCTTTAGATACCATAAGCCATGATCCAAAGTGCCCTTCAAGTATCTGAATATCCTCTTCACTACTGCAACATGCGATTCTTTTGGATCTTCTTGAAATCTAGCCACAAGACAAACTGCATGCACGATCTCTGATCTAGTAGCAGTTAGATATAACAATCCACCAATCATTGACCTGCAAGTCTTTCATTCCAAACTTCTTCAACATTTCTTTGGCATACTTTGATTGTGAAATGAATATACCTTTGTCTATTTGATTTATTTGTAGCCCAAGGAAGAAATTCATCTCCCCAAACATAGACATCTCAAACTCTTTTTGCATCTCTTCTGCAAACTTCTTGCACATAGCTTCCTTACCTCCAAAAATTATGTCATCAACATACACAACCACAATCAAGATTTGATCTTTTTCAACTTTAAATTAAAGATTACTATCTGTGGTACCTTTATTGAATCCTTGATGTATCAAATACTTATCCAACCTTGCATACCAAGCTCTAGGAGCTTCCTCCAATCCATATAATGCCTTCTTCAATCTACATACCATATCCGATTTTTCTGATAACTAAAATCCTTCTAGTTGTTCCATGTATACTTCTTCCAATTATCCATTCAAGAAAGAAAACTTCACATCCATTTGATAAAATTTAAAGTCCTTATATGTTGAAAAATCCAAAAATGTTCTGATAGCTTCCATTCTTTCCATTGGAGAAAATGTCTCCTCAAAATATATTCCTTCAACTTGTGAGTAGCCTTTACACACAAGACTTGCCTTATTTCTTACAACTTTTCCATTCTCATTCAGTTTGTTTTCGAATACCCACTTAGTTCCAATTATGTTTTTGTTTGCAGGTCTTGGGACAAGTTCCCAGGTTTGATTCTTCTCAATCTGTATAAGTTCTTCTTCCATAGCCTTTATCCAATGTTCATCTTTGCATGCCTCAATCACTATTTTACGTTCAACTTCAAAAACTAAACACAAATTTACCTCTTCTTCAACAAATTTCCTTATTTTCAATACACCTTTGCTTTTGTCTCCAATGATCTACTTCAGAATGATTCCTTTGCACATACATAGGGGTTCTAGGGGTCTTTTTTGGAGCTTCTTCCTCTTCAATCAACACTTACTTTTCCCTAGCTTTTTCTTTTTCTCTACAAATAGGCTCATCTGATTCATATCCATCTATCACCACCGAGTTCTGAAAATCTTCATCAACCTTGATAGTTGCACTCTCAACAATCTTTCTTAGTCTCTTGTTGTAGAACCGATAGGCTTTTCTTTTAGTAGAATATCCAAGGAAGATTCCTTCATCAGACATTGCATCAAATTTTCCCAAGTTTTCATCATCTCTTCTAATATAACACTTGCTTCCAAACACCCTAAAGTAATTGAAAGTGGGGATCCTTCCATACCACAACTCATATGGAGTCTTTGTCTTTTTTCCTTTTTCTTGAACTCTGTTGAGTATACAAACAATGGTATGAATTTCTTCTCTCTAGTATACTTCCAATAGGTTAGCTTCTTTCATCATAGTCCTTGCAGCTTTTTGAATATTCATATTTTTTCTTTTAACTACTCCATTTTGCTGAGGAGTTCTAAGGGTAGGCAAGTGCCTCTGTATGCCATGATTCTCAAAAAACATGTTAAATTCATTGGAGGTGAACTCTCCACCTCTATCAGACCTCAAACACTTGATTTCCATGTCAATTTCATTCTCAACCATAACTTTAAATGCTTGGAACCTATCTAGGGATTCAAATTTTTCTTTAAGAAAAGCAACTCATGTCATTCTAGAATAATCATCAATCAAAATCATGAAATAACTATCACCTTGAAGACTTCTTACTCTTGTAGGACCAAAAATATATGTATGCACCAAATATAACAATCTAGTAGAAGATTGTTCTTTTCCTTTGAAACTTCTTGTTTTATTTCCAATCAGACAATCCTTGCAAATAACATTGATAGGCTTCGTAATCCTTGGCAGATCTCTCATTGCTTGAACTGAACTGATTCTTACCAGATTATCAAAATTAATGTCACACATCCTCATGTGTCATAGCCAAATTTCATTAATCCAAGTCATAAAACAATGACCATCAACACCCTTGAGTTGATAAACATTTTCATTTTTCCTTCTTCCAGCAACAATCATAGTTTCAAATCCTTTTTTGATCTCACATCCATCATCCTAAAACATAAGATTGTATTCTTTGCTACACATTTTTTCAACACTCAAGAGGTTATTCCTTACAACCTAACATAGTAAACATCGTCAATATTATTCTTGCCATCAAAACTGATTGAACCTATTCCACATATCGTAGCACCTGAATCATCACCAAATCTAACAAGTCCTCCATCATACTTTTCAAGTTTAAGAAACTTACTCTTGTCTCTAATCATATAATTATAGAAACCAATGTCAATGATCCAATAGTTCTTATCCTATCTAGAATGAAAGGCGGATACCAAAGTACCTTCAGTCTTAGCCTTTATCCCCGAAGGGATTTCCTTCACACATCTTCCAGAGTAAGCATAAAAAAATTCACATTTTAAAGCCATGAACAAGAATTCATCATCATCATCTCCATAATCAGATTCATCATCAGAAATACTTGCATCTTCTCTAACATAATAGATATTTTTAATCATTTTACCTTTTCTCTCCTTGTTTTTTCCATTCACAACTCTGCTTAGAAATCTTGAAGCATAGTGATCTATCTTTCCACAACTAAAACATCTAAAAGGAAACTTACCTTTGTACTTACCAATACCCTTTTTCATCCTTCTCATAAAGTTAGCCTCCACATCATCAAGATCCTCCTAATATTATTCTTCAATCTCCTTTGGTTTTCCAGTCTTAAAAGCAATCTCAATTTTCACACCATTATTTGTACCAAATTCTCTTATTTCAAATGTAATTAGGGAACCATACAATTGATCTCTAGTATATTGATCTAGATTTTAAAATTCATCAATAGAAAAAAATTTATGATTGTAAGCTTTAGAAAGGGTTCTAAGAATTTTCTTTACCACTTTTGATTCTTTGACTTTTCTACCAAGACCTTTGATGCAGCTAACCGCTTCATCTACCCTCTGCATGTAGCTTGTAATGTTTTCATCTTCAAAAATTCACAAATTCTCAAATGTGATCTTCAAATTTTGTATCTTATCTTGTTTAACCTTATCATCTCCTTCATAAATGCTTTCCAACTTTGTCCAGATTTCTTTAGTAGTTATCAAATTCATAACTTTCACTAATTAAGAATTTGTAAGACTAATTAAGAGAGTGTGACTTGCTTTACTATTGCTTTCATAGGCCTTTATTTCAGCTTCAATTCTTGGACCACTTTTAGGCATAGTATATCAATTCTGAATTGATTTCTAGACATCATATCCCAGATAACTTAGAAAGCCTTCCATCCTTGTTTTCCAGAATGCATAGTCTTTGCCATCAAACATAGGGATCTCCTTCTTGTGTGGCATCCTAGATCTACCTTAAGTAGTTAATATTTCTTCCAAGGAACCTTTCTCTAATACCAATTGTTGGCCCACATTTTCTATTGCGCCAAAAGATTGATCTATTAACGCCCGATACAAATGATAGAGACTTGGATCGCACGAGACACAATTAGCCCCTTGTCACAAATCCCAAGGGGAGTGTTGACCATATTCCAATAGTTATGACAGGCTAACCATCTTCTAAATGAAATATTTTGGAATAAAAAATGACATACATGAAGGATTGTCAGATGATGGGAAGACTTTTCATCTCATGTATGATATCAATAAAGTTGATAATAAGACTTTAGATCTAATTGTCTAGTTAGAAAAAGAGGAACCCTCTATTGATACTATATTTGAGAAGATTTTGGATAGAAGTAACACTTGGGTGGATCTAAGAATAAAGGGAATCAAGGGTAAATAAGGCCAACCTAAGAGGAACAAGCAATCTGCCACAAAAGGCTCCTCTTCATCAATACCAATCAGGTATAAGAGAAAAAACAAGGAGAAGGTACCCACTCAAGAGACGACATGAACTAAGAAAATAATGGAGAAGGTGGTAGAGGCTTTCAAATTAGAATAGGTTACTTTCAAAGCTATAGAGGTAGGAGTGGTATGAGGACTTGGGGTGATGCCAATTTCCCAAGTTCTTCCTACATAAGAATCATCAATGCTAGAACCAAAAAAGAAAACATCAGATAAGCCACCAATCATAGAGGTGGTGGACATAT
Organism: Sequoiadendron giganteum; assembly: GCA_007115665.2. Lineage (NCBI taxonomy): Eukaryota > Viridiplantae > Streptophyta > Pinopsida > Cupressales > Cupressaceae > Sequoiadendron > Sequoiadendron giganteum. The sequence goes on from CM021105.1 coordinate 438,093,485, forward strand.
CAAAATTCCCTTGACCTACACATCTAAAGTTAGAAAAGCCACAAAGTGAAGAATAAGGTCACAAGAGTGATCAAGTGGATATAACACCTGATTCACCCAAGTAAATCCATGAGAAGAGTAGAGGGTACCTGAGGATGAGTTTGTAGGGGTCTATGAGGATCAATGTTTGGGAGAACATGGAATCCAAGAGGAGAAAAATAAGCTCAAGGATGAGAAAGATGAAGAATAACATGTTTTTTCTCTAGAGAAACAATAAGAACTCATTGATAGCATGGAGAGGAAAATAGAATAGGACAAAGCTTCTTCATCACAGGTAGCGAGCACAAAATAGGAAGTGAAAGAGTAGCCTAAGGAGACTTGGGTCAATGAAAAACAAGTGTCTACTCCTCCTAGAGATCCTACATGGCTAAATTTAAACCTGGATAAGAGGCAACAAGTGATTGTTCAACCACTCAGCTGGTAGCATATGGTTGTGGAGATAGAAAAGACTAAGCCAAAAAAGAATCCAAGAACCCTCCACACCTCTAGGTTCAATGAATTGGGAGATATGATATAAAAAATTGCCACCCCAACAATAGATAAAGATGATAGAGAGCTCTAGGCATCAAATTATTAATTATCTACTATCAACAAGGGGAAGCGAATTAGAAGAGACCAAATTCTATCCCTGGACTTGGTGGTGGATTCTATAAAGGCTGGAATGAATAAAGACAAGTAGACTAAGGATGAGGTTAAGGCTCAAATTGAGAAAATGAAGACATTTATCAAAGGTTTAGTCTCTCCAGTTGTAGAGAATCCTACTTCATCAGAGGCTCTTTTTTTTGTGAGAAGAAAGGAGGTAGATGAGTTGAATGAGATGATAAGGAAATCCAATTTTTTGACAAGTGGATTGAAAAGTTCAAAAAAGAGATGTTGGAACTATTAGTATCTGGGTACAAATAGTATGGAAAGACTTATGCCTTGGAAGATAAATTACAAAAATACATGGATAACTTAAGGGATGAGGATGAAAAGTACAAAATTGATCTAAAGCACCTCTGGGAATTGAACAAAATGGGAGTAGAGGAACTAAAGAATGTCTCCATATTGGGAGATGAAGAAAATTGTAAGAGTATTAATAGTATATCCGTCATAATGGAGCTTATAGCGGAGCATTGATTAAGCTTTATTGAATTGCATAAGGAATTGTATGAAAATTCTTCTTGTTTTGAAATTTTTATCGTCAGAATCATCAGTCCAGATCTCTTTTTTTTTAGTACACATAGGTTAGATACCCTCCAATCCATCAAGAACACTTGGAATGAAAAAATAGAGAATGAAATCAACTCTATGCAAGAAGAAGTGGAGATAATTTTGGAAAAAATAATGAATACTAAGGTTGATGTTTGATGTGCTAAAGATGACATACAAAGGTTGGAAAACAATATAGCTGCAACATCCAATAGTTTTGAGAAGTGAAAATTTAGATTGGAATGATTTGATGGCCAAAATGCAAAAATAATCACCCAAGTGTTGACCAATTTTGAAGAATATAAGCATCAATAGAAGCATATTAAAACATTTTTTGAAAAGGGAATATTATTTTTGACTTGTCAAATGGGGAATATACTATTTTGATGCCTTATTGCTTAAAAAGGGGTTTGAAACTTTGGAAATGGAGCTAACCGAGGGTTCTTGGAAGTGAACTAGATGTAATTCTCTAAAAAATCTACCTTTCTCAACCAATTGAAATTCTTTTGTTTTTGAAAAGTTAAGCAGCATTTACAGGGCGTCGTACCCTTCACAACGAGCCACTAGGGCCAAAAAGGAACAAGTTTTAAAAAAAAAATAAAGGAAACAAAAATCAGAAACAACCCATAGGCAACACAGTGACCACAGAGAGATAGCCGATAGACAAGAACAGGGAGCAACTAACTAGTGTTGTCCCAATTTTTAATTAGGAGGTCCACTACCTCATCACCCACCCACTCTTTGTTCTCCTGGTTGTTGTTTCCCTCCATCTCCTCTTTTATAGCATTAGATAGAGTGCTCGTGACAAAGTGGCCCAACTTCATGGTGAAGCGGGTCAACCCTCGAAACCTTTTGTCAAGAGTGTCCATTCTCTTCACCACATCACCAGGCTCCTCCCCAATGTCCATAGTCCCCTAAACCTCTCCAGGCTCTTCAACCAGGGAATGCAGAGAGTGAGAGGTTGAGCCATCAATAGGAATTTTGTTGTCCTCCGAAGTAAACTGGGGCCCCTCCACATTTTCTTCCTCCTCATCTTCAGTTTCTTCTTCCTTGTACCCTTTGTTGTCAGACTCCTCCTCCTCTGAGTCTTCAATAATCAACCTCTTTTTGTTGTTCTTGGCTAGCCTCTCGGATCTCCTTTTGGCATTTTCTCCACCAGTCATCTCATTGGTCCCCATGACTCTATCACCTCTGGAGTCTTTCCTTATAGCATTCTTGCCCTTTCCATCCTTAGCCGTCGGGGCCAACATGCCTTTCTCCTTTCCTTTTTTTGCAGTGGTGGCCTTGTAGGCCGAGTTTGTCTGAGTGGATTTTAGTTCATAGAGACCTTCTGCCGCACTGGCATGGGCCTTCCCCAGACCACCCTTAATTTTCTTGGTGGTTATCTTGGCTTTGGGATTCCCCACAATGCCCGAAGGATTTTCGAGGAGGTCTTTTAGACTCGGTCGAGGAAATATTCACAGTTGACAGGGGTTCAATGTTCTCAATGCGGACAACCGTGATATCTTTAAGAGGACAGAGAGCCAGATGAAAGTGATATAGTCTTAAAATAATCCCCTGATGGAGTGGGCGCGGTGAGAGATCACTAGGGTTTCGGCTGGCCGACTCTTTGCATTTTTCAACCGAGGTTTCCAAGTCCATCAAAAGAAAAAAAGGGAAACTAAGCAGCATCTTATGTCTTAAATGATTTAATAGTGGCAAGTGGTAAAAGAAACAGGTTTTAAACCTACCTTCCAAAGTGACGTACATCATCAGTGTCAGGCACACCTAATCCCTGGTCTTCGGGAGAGCATCCCTCTCAAAACCCGACTGGTTCCACACTGGGGCCTCCACACCTCTGAAAAAAGATTTTAAGCTTTCATGGTCCGGTTTCTTGGTGTGTTTGGGGTATTTTTTCCCAGAACACAGTAAACCTGTGGCTTGCGCTATGAGTTCCTCACTAATTTCAAATGAGATACCACCAATGGAAACCCGACGATCCTTCCACGAATTGGAAAACTAACTCGATAAGATAGGATCATGACCGACCAAGCTCTCCATAAGCAGAGAAATACCACCCTCCACACAAATGTGCCATACCAAAGGGTTGTTTTAGAAACTCCTCGTAGTTGTTAGGTTCAGTCCTAACCCGATCACCACCCATATTACCAACCTGCACTCAAGAAAATGCAAATAATACCAATTGCAACAGCCATGAATGATAATCACATTGTGATTGTTAAGGCAAGGAATACAATAGAGGCTAATAACATCCACGTACAGGTCGCACGCGCGGAAGGGAAAATCACCACAGGGTGATTTGACAATGAATTTAATGAAGTTCTTGGGATGATTATGGCCCACTAGGCAAGAATTTCTAGACATGTAGGGAATGCACAAAAAACCATGCGGAATGGCCGTATAACTAAATTTAGAAACCATAAAAAAGGAGCTAAAGGAGACTTGCGCTAAACTAACAAGCTCGAAGACCCTAGAAGGAGGCAATCTTCCATCATGAATAGTCAAATCATTGAAGTTCTTTTGTTGAAACTACCTAAAATTATGGATTTTCATGTTGGGCGCACTACATGTGTTGCATGTTTATTTTAGAGGGAATAATATTTTTATTTCATCTATAAATTGTAAATCTTTTCTCATTCTTAGGGTCCAAAGGTTGGAGATTTAGATTGAAGGTCCAATAATATAGGTTTTTCCAAAATTGTCTTATTTCTACTGCATTTTTCATAATTAGACTTTAGGAGGAGTTTAGTCTAAAGAAGTGTGAATTTGTATACCAGTGGAGTTTTGTTGGATTTTTAGAAGTTGTGTACTTTGGAATATAATAAAATCAGCTAGATTCTACCATCTTTGTATTTTACTCTCGCATGCGAATGGTATTTTTATTTTTATTATGATTTGTGTTTATTCGAAGAGATAAAATAATTTGCATCTTGGATTTTGATTGAAATGGATAATACTTATGGAGTTATAAAGGATGCCTCTTGAATTTAGAACTGAAAATAAATACAATCATTTTTAATACAAATTTATTTGTCTTTAGTTTTCCAAAATATCTCTTTGATGAATGGTGAATTATGACTAACTGGAATGAATATCTTTGCTCATTTCTTGCACACCTTGTCCTATCTTTTGAAAAAAAATTAAAATTTTGTTAGCTAGGATTAGATTATAAACTCACCCAATTGTAATTAAAATACCAGTAGACCCCTTGAATATTACAACCATATTGACTACTTTATAGGACAACATAGTTGTGACCTAGCTCCCAAGACCTTGGAAGGTTGTTGATCTTAGGATTAGCTTCCTTTTTCAGGAGAGGTAAGGTGATCAATACCTTACCTATGTTGCTTTCATCAAATAGGCCATCAACACCACTGATCAAAAATAAAAATAAAAAGGATCATCTCTAGAGTAATATTGAAAATTAGAATAGCCCTGGATGTAAGAAGTTCTAATACTTATTCAAAACTCATTACTTTGGCATGCCAAATTGAAAACCAATCTTGCTAAAAACTATAAAGGGAAAAAGAAAACAAAGAAATGGAGAAATTAAGATTAGGAATAGAAAAATTAAGACTCCAACAAGACATTATGACAAAACAAAAAATGTTGGAACAAAGACCTTTAATATCCGGTGTACTTATTGTGGATGGGAAGGACACTTAAGAAATGAATGCCCAAAGTAAATAGGAGAAAATAAATCTAATGCACTAAGGGTAGATTTAAGGACATTAGGTCTAGAAAGATAACCTCAATCTACTGTGGAACTTGCAGAGAATGAGACAATCATGACAAAAGATTGTCCATCACAACTATTTCAGTTAAGAGAAGATTTAAATGTAGAAAACCATAACGACCAACAAAGGTTGGCATATGTCAAGGGATTGGTAGAATGACTGATCTACCCATAGGACCATGGGTACAACGTATCGAAACGGAAAAACCAAAGAAACATAAACACCCTACAAAACCAACATAACCAAGGACCATATAACGATATAGGCCAATTTTGAGGAGACAAAAGTTGAGGTAGAGGAAGAAAAAAGAAAATAGATGCCACTTGTTTTAGTTGTGGTAAACAAGTAACCTTTGCAACAAAATGTTGGGGTGATAGGAAGAAGCCCTGTGGATTTTGTAGAAGCACAAAGCATGACATATTCAATTATGACAAAGCCAAGACCTACTATAAGAACGTGGTACCACAATCAAAAATTGATGAACTCCAAAATCCAAATACACCTAGAGGAGCAAGGCTATAAAGGAAAATACCAAAGGAATTGGAGGAAACTAGAAGATTCCAAAAAGAAAAATGAATTGGCATTAGCACTACTAGTGGCTCAAAAGAAGAACATCGCACAAAGCTAGTAGTTAAAAATAAAAATAAAACAAAGCAGTAGTAGTTAGCTAACAAGGAACAAATACCAAAAATAGTAAACATGAAACTACAAATGAAGAAACCACAAAAGAAGAATAATTGCATCCAACTAAGAAACAACATGACCAAATAATAGAACAAACAAAGAAAATTTTCACAAGTGAACAATACCAAAAGGTGGAATAAAATGACTACTTTTTTTGAATAAGAGGTAGGAATATTGAAAAACTATTAAAAATGGCTCAACATTCCAATCTAATGGACAAACTCAAACAATTCTATAAGTTTTGGAACAAAAAATTAAATTACCACAAATAAGAACAATAGGGACAAATGATAGATAATGGAAAGAAAGATACATCATGATTACAGTCAACATTGACCATAAGAAAATGACAAATGTGATGGTCGACTCAAGAGCTGATATAAGTAGGCTCTCGAAAAGGGTATGGGAATAAATAGGAAAACCTAAGCTTGAACAAACACCATATAATATTAGTCTAGAAGATGGCATAGGGATGAAAACACTAGGAACTTGGAAACAAGTCGAAGTAAGCATAAAAGTAGTCAAACATATTGTAGATTCCATCAAGAAAAAAATGATTCATTTAACACATTGTTGGGACTATGGTGGTTTGTCAATACAAATGACATTGTTGACTCAAGGAAGGAAGATATATCATTCGCTAATGAAAATAAATCGTCCACATTCCATTAAGAAAAAACTCAAACCAATCATATACAAAGGAAGTAAACATGAAAGACTATAATGAACTTGAGAACACAAACCTTTACACAATCTCACAGTTACCACCAAATGACACTTTTGAAAAAACAAATTTAGAAGAAGTTGAAATAGAAACCAATGAGTATAGTACAAATAGTGAGGATGTATTAGATGCATGTATGCAAGAAGAAATGGAACTTTAGAATTACCAGATTCCATAGAGTATTCATTATCATGAGGACACTAGAGAATGCTCCACATTCTACCACAACTATAGATAACGCACTAAAAAATATTTGCAACAACTCAAAAGACTACAAAGATGACAGTCCTAAAATATATCACCACATAAATCACATCTCATGTGGCATTTCACATATTAAATTTTTGAAGTATTCAATAATAGGCGATCTATTATCATTTATTACATAGATAGAGAAAATTTTCCATACTGAAGAACTGAGACCGGATATATTAAAATACATACTCATTTACAATGCCACAAGTTGGCACAATACACACAAAGATAAATTGACCAAATTGGAAATATTCAAAATCTTAATTAAAACAAGATATCTATTGAAAGAAGGAAAATACAAAGAGATATCTAAATACAATGGAGATATATTACCGAAGGATCATTTAAACACTTTTATTAGAACATGGTAAACATGTAATGAGTATGATGAACAATTATACATATAATTATTCTATTGGAAACTAACATTAGTTGCAAAAACATGGTATATAAACCAAGAACGACGAGGAGAAACAACATATTGGACAAAACTACAATGGATTTTATACAAAATTTCTCTTTTTACAAGGATGAACATATACATACCACACTACTCAAAATGAAAGAGATAATATAAAACTAGAAATAATTTAATATAGTGGCAATATCACAAACCTTTGCACCACCCCCAAAATTAGAAGGAATATGGAGATACATACAATGGCTAGAAAAGTAATGTTCATTATTTAGAAAGCCATCGCTCTCTAATCAAAACAATTGGCTTTGGTATTAATATTTTAAAAAATGAACATGTAATGAAAAGGATACAAGTTAAGTTTTCAAATATATCAAATGAACATGTGATTAACCATTTAAATTTGAAATGGAATTTGAGAATCATACAATTGCAATATCAACAATAAAATAAGCAAACAAATAACACCATATGTATGTGGAGAAACCCTTTTGAGAAAAAAAATCCACTACCAAAAAGAGCACAAGTTTGTATTGATCACCATAATTGTTACATCAATACATCAACTCCGCCTCTTTAGTCTGACAAGATTTTGACAACATAAATAGTACTCAACTTTCAAAATACCATAATACCTCCATCTAATGCATCCAATTCATAAAAAAATGAGAAGATAAAACCACGAGTAGTTTTCCAAACCATGAGCATCAAAAACCATGGTCTGTGGAAAAAACCCACACCCAATGTGCAATCATGACAACACTCAAGATGGAAACCCACTCACAAAGGTATCTTTGGTCTTGTTACTTTCATAAGCACACATCCCCAAGTCTAGTGTTGCACTGTGGAGTTGTCAACTAATATGGAATCCACCTATCATAACAAGATTTTCCACTCTTCCTAATGTAACTCTCAAGTACTACATGAAAGAAAGATACTCATTAAATTTTACAATGATGTCGGTTGTAACTCTTGTCAAGTTTAACCTCCCTTGTTAATTCCACTACAAAAATATTCCAAGTTATAAGGGAAATGATAATAATATAGTTTCATCCACCAATTGTCTACATGTACATCCAAGTACGCATTCCTGAGATGTTGGAAAAAAAAATTAGTTAATAGAACCTTATCCTAACAAACCCCTAATTCTAGATTGTTCTGTTATATAACAAGGTAAGTAAGTATTTTTCTTCATAATGGCTCAATTTTCAAAACATTTAAGCACTGTATGGACTTCAAGAGATTGAGTGAAAATGTATAATGGTTTTTGTTTTAATGATTTTGGTAGATATTTTACTAAGGGCATGAGTTAGTATCCATAAGGATAAAATGCTTCACAACCCCACCTACAAAATCACCTCATGAGGTAGGTTTGGGGGTGTATTATCCCTCCATGTTACATATTTATTTTTGAGGATTACAATGCTATGTATGGTATGGTTAATATTAGTTTTCCTTCAAACCACATATGTAGAAGATGTAGGTGTTAATAGCAATGTATTGATGGGGTGATTTGAACCCTATTCTAGCTTCATTTTGGATCCTTTGAATTGAGAGATGTAGTAAGTGCATGGAGTTTATGGCTTGAGTTAAATCAGTCTTTATATATGACTATCATAAGGAAGTGAAATGTTTCCAATTAAGTTGTGAACCTACTCAGGGATGTGTAGTGTATCAATACTTGTAGGAATTGCAAGAAATTCCCATTGTAGGTATCCTTGGCCAAGTGCTTGAATAGGGAATTTGAGGATATAGTATATTTCACAACCCTGCTAACAAGAGATTTACCTTGTGAGGTAGGTTTAAGAGTAATTTGTCTCCCCAACCCCCTTTTTCTATAACTTAAAGCATAAAGTTAGCAACAAGTTTTGCATATGAACGAAACTCTTTGGAATTAATTCTTAACCTACTACTATGCTAGGACTAGTCTTTTGGCCAATGAAGAATATAGATTTTTTTACTATTCAAAAACTTCTTAAGCATAATATTGAGAGCTAATCATTACATTCTTGATTACTCACCTAATTAGATTATACTTGATTACTTGTTATAAATAGGGAAATAAATAAATGCAATTGTTTATCGCCTCCCAACTTCAAATGTTGGAGAAGTATTATTCTTCAATTACTCTTTTAGACTCGAGAATACAATATGGAGTCAATTATAAATATTACTTATTGTGATATCCCTAGATATATCTAAGATGAAGCTTATTATGATTGACAAAAAATATATAAAATGAAAGCTACAAATTATTACCTTTTACCTTATTAATGGGAACCCTTGATCATTATTGATAAATTCATATCAGCATTTTAGTTCCTCTAGGATTCTAACAAATGAACAAGGTCCAATTATTGTTACTATATTATACCACTTAGAGGGAGTCTTAGGGAAATTTGTGTGCCCTCTTTTCTACACCATTTTACTACTATTAAAATTTGATAAATCTATTTGGTTGGTCTCATATATTGTCTAAATTTTAACTAATCCATTTTCTCATGGGATTTTTTGTTCAATCAATCTTAGAGGCTTGCAAGCCATTTACAATTGATGATGATAGGGAAGGCCTATGAAGGCATTCTTAGCATCATCAACACATAAATTACTTGCAAACATGTTGTGTGTGAATCTTGCTATGGAGTTAGAGGAAGCCTTGATTAAGTCAAGAGTTCATTTTAGACTAGGGTATAGTTGAGAAGACCTTACCCAAATATGTTGTGTGTACTAATAGATGTGTAGCAATATTAGGCACATGCCAAGTAATATTATATTAATTGTTCCACTACTAATCCTTCTCATCCATGGGCATAGGCTAGTGTGATAGTCTAAAATTCCTTGGCCAAGGATTATCATTTTGTACATTTTCTTGAAGAAAAAATACTTGTTCCTAGACCTCAGACTTCTCTCTCTATGCAGTGTCATTGCATGGCCCCATTTGTGAAAGGAAGGTTCCTACCTTGCCAAGGTGCTTTACAGGGAAACCTTTTGGGCTTTATGATTCGTGAGAAAGTGATTGCACGGTGCCCTCTTCTTTGGAAGCTTGCAAGTGTTAAATATCTCTTAATATGACAAGTCAATTGAATATTTGATAGATTTCCTTTTTTATCTTAGCCCTCAAATATAAATCCACATGATATTGGATTGTGATTTGTTATCATTCAAATTTGTATACCATCATTATGAGTTGACTAATCATTAGCTAATGTAGGATTTATTATACTTTTGCGATATCCAATTGAGTCATTATATGATATTATGATTATGATAGATTGTGCAAAATAATTATTATCCTTGACTAGAGTACTTCTTGGCATGATTTTTCCATACTCCATGAAGTTAGTAGAGAGTGCTTTTAGACTCAACTATGTATTTTTGCATTGACATTTCAGATCATAAAATATACATTTTATATTAGTGTGATCCAAAATGTTGATGCAAAAATACACACAATTGAATCCAAAAGCACTCTCTACTATGACAAATACTTGTACTTGACTATTCCTGGGTGGTAAGCTACTCTTGTAGATGAACTAAACATATTGACTTGGGGAAACCATGTCTTGTATAATATGTAATTGGTTGACATAAAGATGATCTAGTTCTAAAATTTACTTGTTTTTCTTTATGCAAACTTGTTCTTGATAGCTTGTATGGGTAGTTATCGGAACGACTTTATTTCAATTTACATTGTTAATGTGAGATTGTATCTAGTTTTCAACTCATTGTATGTATAGATTTTTCATATAAAGTAATTCAACTTGTAATCATAAATTATTAGAATTATATTGTTGCTAACGAAATAAGAAACAAAGGTCTTGTTGTCTTGTTTATTTCTTGTACTTGGGAACTTCAAGCATAAATGTGATGATATGTTCACCTTATTGAATTATTTCTTTGTTTCCTTGCATCTAGCTGATTAATAATTAATTAGGGCAAGGTGGAAATGAATATATTATTATGACATAACAACAAAATAACACATAAAAGGAAACTTTCAAGTAGAATAATAAGTAAAAAACTTATAGGATACTAAACTTCATGGTGGAATGGGGTTGTGACATTCATGGTTTTGAAAACCATTTCTTGTAGTTTTTATTAACTCATTTCTTAGAAATCAAGTTTTTGGGTTAGTGTTTGGACATGTTTTTGTATTAAAGGTACATATTATCAAAATTGTGTTAGACACAAGGTGAAGACATTATTTATTGCAGCTGAAACTCTTTGTATTGTAGTCATTTCTTGGGATAATATATTAAGTGGTGTTGTGCTTTTCCTAATTTTTTCCCAAAAGAGTTCATTGTGTTCATTGTGTGATTGTCTTTTAATTCTACTAAAATTTGTTTTTACTATGTAACTTGTTTAACATAGTTATATATTTATTATATATGCTTCTTTCATTTGGTATGAGAACTTAGTGTTTGTTTTTAATTCATGAGAGGGAGAGTATTTCGGTAATGCAATAATCTTTGTTTGAGTGACAACTCTATGTAGATGAATTCAATTTTTAAGTAAAGAACACGACAAACACTTTGAAGATGGATATCTATAAGTTCAATAGGCAGATCTTTGAGCTTTGGAAGCTCAACATGGGGGATCTGCTTGTAAATCAAGATTGATGAATTGTTACGACTTGTTAGAAGTTGATGACAATGGTAGATGAAAATAAATAAATCATATATAAAGGCTAGATTCACTATTTCTCTATGCCTTTTCAATTCAATTTTGCTAAATATATTTGGAGAAGACACGACCATTATATCAAACCAAGTCCTTGGTGAATAAACATTACTTTTTCAATAGAAGATTTACTCCTTAGAGTAAGCTAGAGCTGATGAAATTTTATATTTATTTCATAGCGATGTATTTGGGCATGTTTTAGTCCTATCATTAAAATTTTGCATATTATGTTTTATTTATTGATGATTTCTCTAGAAAAACATGAGTGTTTTTTTTTGGGTTTTCAAAAAGTCCAAGGCTGTCAAGAACCAAACAAACAAAAAAGAAAATAAAAAGATATTAGTCTTAAGAATTGAAAATATTGAAGAGGTTCACTATGCAAAGTTTGAACAATTTTGTAAGAAAAGTGGAATAGCAATGCAAAAGACAACTCAATACACTCCACAATAAAATGGTTGCAAAAAGGATGAACATGACACTAATAGATAAGGCTAGAAGTATGCCCAATGTGTTAAATCACATATAATGTTTTGGGCAAAAGCAATTAACACTTGTTTTTTATCCATAGATCTCCTAAATTTGCTATTGTTGACAATTCCACATAGAAGCTTTGAATAGGCAAGAAGTCATATTTGGCATACCAGAGTTTTTGTTTGCAATGCACATGTGCATGTTTGAAAGGAGAAGAGAACTAAGCTAGACTTTAAGGAAAATAAATGTATCTTTATTGATTACAATGACAAAGTGAAAGGATGTAAGCTTTGGAATCCAATGTTAGAGAAGACAATGAATAATTAGAATATGATATTTAGAAAGATTAAAGGTTCTTCAAAACAAGAACAACCAATTGAAGAAGAGAAAAAAGAGGTGTAGTTTGAGCCCAAGGTTGAGGAAACTGCATATGAGGATGAACTTGTATTTCAATAGGGACCTCTAAGGGGAGGTGATCTAGATGATGAATCAAATGAAAAATAAGAACCTCAAACTCCACCCTTGATAAGGTCTATTGAAAAACAAGGCAACCTGAAAGGCATAGTCCAACTAATTTTGTTGTATTTTTTCATTCTCTGCTAATGATGGTGATCTTATAATTGTGAAGGGGACAATAGAATTGAAAGAAAGAAAATCCTAAAAGGTCATGAATGAAGAAACAATGACTTCATATAAGAACAAGACTTGAGATTTCGTCAAGTTGTATGTAGGAAAAGAAAGCTCATGGTTTTGGAAACCATCTCTTATTTCCTAGTTTGCTGATTGCCTATTCTATTGGTGAAACTTGTGTACCCATGTCCTTTTCCTTATGTCTTGGTTCTGCTTTGGCGAGAATGTCTTTCTAAAATTTAACAATTAGTAAAGTGGCACATTTTTGCATAGAATTGACTCATAACATCACACATCTCGATCCCTACATATTTGATCCCAAGATTTGCATTCTCCACCCCTAAATTTGTTTTTCACCACCCTTGATCAAATATGCAAGTGTGACCTTGGCCTAGATCAGTTCTACCTTCATAGTTTTGATCCCTAAATTTTTAAAATCCAATATGAGAAAATCTTGTCTTTCCAACATTTTCACTAGTTATTGTGAGTTAACCTAATACATGTTTTGTTGGTTTGTGGGTTTGATTGTTATATTTATAAATATTCATCCACTCATTTGAATACTAAGAGGAATAAAAATTAGAATGCAGTGCTTGCAAAAGAACACCTAGATCAAAAACCTAAAAGGGAAATTTATTCTACATTTGTTTGCTTGTAACATCAACCTAGGTTTGCTACATGTGTGCTTATCGTCTTCAATCTTTTTGTTCAAAGTTGTAAAATCAATCCGACAATGATTTGACCAAAGAGAACATGAACCTCGCATTCTTACACATTCCCCAAATGTCTTTCCAAACACCACCAATCTCTACCAATACTTAAAATCAAAATATCAAGGCCAAGAATATTATATTCTGCAATCTGCGAAGTGCTAGATCATTTTCGCAAGTTAGAAGATCATTTCAACAAATCAGTCCACACTCACATATCTAATCTCAAATAGTACATAGACAAATTTCTATCAGCAACAAAAAGTGAAAATTTCAAGGCTTGACAAATAGATTCTTGACACTTAGACAGTCTTCTGCATCAAAATTAGAGCTCAGTACATGTGCAATTGATTTTTATAATTTCTACATATAATCGTTGATATGATCAATCCCAACTCAATTATGCAAGTTGATTTGTTATTTTATTCATGCATTTATTTTATTAGATTACATAAATTTATGAAGTGGTGGTTTCCTCATTGCACCTGTAAATCAATGTTTGGGATAGTATTTGAACATGGTTTTTACATAACAGGTGCATACAACAAAAATTGTTCTACTTAACATCATTCAACACCATTGCAACTCTTTGTACCTAAACCAAAAATGTATCACACCTGTAGAGCTCAGTGGTAGGGCACCCGAGTTACAAAAGAGAGGCTCTAGGTTCAACTCCTATCTAATCCATAAAAAGTTTAACATGGTATCAAAGCTCAGGTCAGCAAAGCCAGACCAAACTAGGATCCCCAAGCACCTACAATGTGGCTCAATGTGGAGTTACAAAAAATGAGCCACAAAGAAACCAAAGATGGGCAAGTCACCAAAAGGACTGGTATCTCAGTTGTAGAACAACCCAGCAGCAAATGGAAGTTTCTTGGTTCAACACCTAACTGGTCCATGAAAAGTTTAATAATATTGTTATCCTTTCTTGTCATGATATATCTGGTGGCATTATGTTCTCACAGTTTTTTCTTGAAAGAGTTTATTAAAAAAATTCTGAGATTTGTTTGGATCCTATATTCTGTTTAACATAGTCCTTCCTCGATTATCTACATTTTTTTCAGGATCGGCCAACACAAACTATGAAAATTTATGTACTTCGTCCTATACAAGTAACCATGTGACTTTAAATAAGTCCACAGCTACTGATATTTTGAGGAATTTTCATTGAAGTTCGTTCAGAACAACCGTTTTATTTGAGTGCATTAATGGAGTGACATCACCCTAACAGCAAAGCTGCAGCTTTTTCTCATTCAGCAAGAAGAAAGCAACTTCACTTAACAATTGTTGCCATTTCTAAGAATTACATCTTTGTTGCTTTTATTCTGGAATTAAAACTATCTTCAAATAAGCTTCTACTCAATATTACAGTCTTTATGTTCTGTTACTGCATCTGACCAGGATAAAGAATTTGAAACACTCTACCGGCAATTATTTACTGTTTAAAGCAAGAAGCAGACTACACAAAGACAATTAAAAATAATGCAACGTATAATCATTGCATATACCAAAAAATTGTCCAAACCATAAAATCAAAAAACACAATGTTGACCCACTTTACGAGTGCGGTGCAGATTTAGCTCCTTGACTTAACATGCTAATATACAAAATGTCCATAAACCTAACCATGGCATGTTAATCTTTTTGCATCGTCAATCGGCAATTTTCTTTTGTATATGCTCATCCAAACCAATCAATGGAGTCTGCATTGACCATTTGTGAACACCTAAAATCATCCATTCATGTTTTACATGCAAGGTTAAGATCGTTGAGTGAGCAGAGAATAAATGATGCTCATCATATATCGCCATCCCTTGAGGCATGGTCTTCACTCTTAGCCATTTACAAAAGCATGATTTTAGACATACCAGCTATGGTATTGGATCCTCTTCTGCCCCAACTGCCATTAATCTAAGCCTTTCTTCAGCATTGTGATTGCCTGTCTTTTGCTTCTCTTCAAGTAGAAGAGACTGCAAATCACTGCCATTGGCCAAACTGTTAAATTCTACTGACTTCGATGGTAAGGAGGGATATCGCCTCTGGCATAAAGTCATAAGCCTCTTTATCGACTGCAGGTACTTCCGAGTAGTTTCATCATTCATGATGTGAGCAACACTATTTGTATAGATCTTTTCTCGAGCTGAACGTTCATGGATACCAACCATGGTCACACCTATTGGCCAAGGTGCATTTCCAATAGCCATCTTAATGTATTGATCCATTGCAGCCAAATAGTCCCTTTTCATGCAACATTCCACCACTACCATCAAAGCTTGACGAATGTCAAGTGGCAAGCACTGCACACACAAAGAAAATGAAATTATCTCATTGAGCATTTCTGTAGTTTAAATTGTGTCCATAAAATAACTTATAGAGAAACAAGGTATGTGATTGCTCTAGAACTTGAACTAGCTGCTGCTACAATCTAGTATTTTGAATATACATCTTTGCATTGAAATCTGCTAAAGAAATTTGTTGACATTGAATCAAAATTGTATTTACCAAGTTGAAATGGATTTATGGAAAGAACAAAAAATGGTAATGTAAACGACATAAACTTCTAGAAACACTTGGGAACATTATCAAAAAGATTCAAAAAAACATTCCTGAAATTAATACTGGAATCGCCTAATATTCTAGAAAGTTAGATTCAAACACTGGAACATTTGAAACTCCTAGATAATAGATAAAAACAGCCAACCGTATTTCCTCAAGATTTTAGTCCCTCGACAAAATTTTGTGATGTGAAAATGTTTCAAAATCTTAAAAAAGGAGGTCCCATGAATACCCTATGGATTTTTACTTCTTTAAAATCTTAAATCTTTGTTTATCTAAATAATTGTAATTTTTTTACCATCCCATCTTCTATATCTTGCACTGACATAACTTACACATCATATATATGTATATATAGAAAAACTCTACACATACACTGTGGGTGCATGAGCGCATGGCAAATGTATTTATGATTATTGTTTGAATGATTCATATTTCAAATCTTCGGGTTACAAAAGACTGAGTTCATTTGGTAGAGATCTTGCACAAGTATAACAAATCATTTATAGTATACATATAATTATATAGAAAAAATGTGTACATACCCTGTAGGTCCGTGGGCATGTGTCAAATGTAGTTACAATTATTGTTGAAAGATTCATATTTCAAATCTTCAAACCACAAAGAACTGAGTGTTCATTTAATAAAGCACTCAAACCAACATTTGGTGGTCCTACGTTCAAGTCCTAGCCAATCCACTTTGGCTATATAGTAAATAAAAATCAGGAGAAATATATGTAATTTAATTTGGTGGGATAAAAGCTTATAAATTTTTTAACATTTAGATTTTATATCTACTCTTTTCATTAACCATATTGGCGGATTCTGACATTTTTAACTTCCTTCGGTGCAATTTGATGGTATGTGTTGGCTAACAGATTGGCCTTCTTCAAATAATCAAATACAATGACTTAGATTTGCCCAGCAATGAAGACAAATATGTTACCAACAGTTTCGGAGATTGCTTTTGAATAAGCGATTTTCCTCTGAATTTTAGAGGTACAGCTCCCTCATATGATTTAATTGGTTTTTGGGTATGCCTTTAACCGGGAAGCAGGAAAGGAAAACTAACATCTGTGCATAAAAATGACACGAATGTGGTAGTAAATTCAGAATAAGAGAACAAACATAAATGACACAAAGATCATTTACTTGCACTCGCAAAAGATAAAGGGTAAAGAAAATAGTTCCTTCAAATTATATGGACAAAACAGGACTCGCAGATTTTGCAATGAACATATCCTCAATCTAATATAACAGAGAAAACATGAATGAATAATTATAAATCCACACAGGAAATCAGCAATTAAAGAAAATACAATTGAACACACAGACTAGAAATGTCTCTTTTATTCCTTTTTCAAACATAGAGCTCACAGACTCTTTTTCCCTGTACAAAGGTTAAGTTCAGAAAATTGATCCCTTCCCCCCATTCGAACAGCAGAAAAAAGATCCTCATTCTTTGCTTCTTTGGAAATAAATAGAACTTTGGGAGACCGTTCCCCTCCCATAACTGATTCTAAAAAGGAACTCTTCCCTTCTCCGCCATTTGTAACTGCTTCTTTAAATTATATTTTAAATTCGGATTCTCTTTCTAGCCCAGCCTTTGAGTTTCCCGTAACTGTTCTTTTAAAGAATCAGTACAAAAGAAAGAGGCTTTTCACCTTCCCGTAAAGTTTAATTCATAAAAAAAAATGAATTGAACATTATGTACTTGACGTTTTAGAAAATAATATCCCCAAAGTTTAATTCCAGCTGGCTTGGAAATCTGAGCCAATTGACTAATCTCATCATTAAATCCATCATTCCCAGTTCTTACAAATATTCTTACTTTTCTGGTAACTGTGCCTCTGTATTATGTTTGTAAGGGAAAGCATATAAATATCTAGCTGCCGCCATTGCCATCTCTACATATGGTGTGAATTTTTGAACATCAGCAGCGTCCCCTGCACTTAGCAGTAAGGCAAATGAGCACTCAAATACCAAAGAATATAATAGTGGCAGATGATTGTCACATATAAGTAGCCTTGGTTCGTAGCAAAATTCCCACCCTTATACATTCCTTCGATAGCTTCAGTAAGTATCCACTCGGGCTCATGATCATAGTACCTGGGCTTCTTAACCATGCAAGACAGAGTGAAAGAAGACTATATATACATATAACCCACGGCTCGTACACTTCTTGAATTGAATTGAAATATGTGGATTTTCTGCTCATCACAAGAGGCATAAAGGACATCATGGAAAGCACCTGTTAATGCTCCCATCGCTACTCAATATAGGGCTCCTCTTCATACACCACAGAAAACTTCTCTGAGGAACCAATATCAACATGAGCCTCAGTTCTTGACTCGGAAGAATTAATATTCCATTCTAGGATGATAACAATGATTTACATTCAAACTTTTTAATCAATCAAACTGTCTCTGATAGTTCTGAACTCAAACTGGTTGACTCACTTCTCTTATACTCTATTCACTTTTGAAATGATTTTCCAATATTCTCATGAATCCCTTTGTGTATATTTTGCAATCCTGCATGCAACCTCTGTTTCTATTCATCCTTCATGACATATATATCATCAACAGGACCAAACTCTGCAAAGATCTCCTCAATATCCTTTTCTATTGCAAGTTTATTGAATGAGCCAACAAACAATTTATGCTTCATTGTACTGATCTGTTCACGTTCACCACCCGCAAATCTGAATTGTAAAGGACTTGTGTCCGCTTTTGTATCTAGTTTCACAAGTCCTTAGACTTCGATATACCAACTCTTCCACTTGCAGCTGCATGCAAGGAGGCATGCAACAAAGACAAATTTCTCTCTTTTCCTAAGAAATCATGTAGAACTTTTGCAACTGTCCATATTGCATCATATGCATAAAATCCATATGCCTGTAGTGATTGGCTTGTTGCATGTTTATCTCCTAGCTCGCTCCTCAATTAAGATTGAACTGATTTAAGATTTGAAAACTTTGGCATATAGTTTCTAGTACCAACAATGCCATCAACATCAGAGGGTACTGCATCCAAAGTCCTTCTAATCGCATTTATGATAACCCACACATGACCTCCAATGCTGCAATTTGAATCGATGAAATATCAGTTATCATGATCCGATTAATATCTTCTGTCTCTTGTTTTATTTCCTTCTCTGGGAACACTTTTTATTACCCAGGCCTTGAGAGCTTTCTTAGTAACTTTATTATGAGCATCAAATTTGCTGTCTATGTCACTTACATTAACCTTCCAAATCCTGCAAATATTGGCTAAAACTTTTCCTTTCATCATTCATACTTCAAGCATAAATTTCTCCAAATAAACACCATCATTTCCAAACGCTGCACCATAATATTTTGCCAATCCACTCACAACCTGTCGCACCTTCTGGCGTGTAACCAAATTTATGTATGCATAACTTATTCGCTGGCAGCTGAGATAGGCAAGGCGCCACAAGAGTGTATATTGCTCTTCTTATTTTGCTTCCAAATTTGCATGTAATGTATCTGGTGAATACCTGTAGTTTGTTTGGGGCTCCAATGTTGCGGATTACACAGGTTATGTAATACCTATCGGCCTTTCTGATTAAAGTTGAAACATCACAGATTAGCACATGCAAGTCACATTTGCTTGACAATTCCTAAAGCCATTCCATCAAATCCATTTTGAGTGTATGCTGCTATAACCATGGTGGCTGAGAGAACATTTCCTTTGCCAGACCGTTCCTGTGCCTTGTCAATGCTTCTAAATCTATTTGTCGGAGAAAACATTAGGTTCCAAAACTCCATTCGGCCCCACTACTAGTTTTGCAACCACCATAAAGTGCCAGAAAACTTGATTTATCCTTTCCAGCTTTTTAAATGCTGATGGTCTTTCGTCTTTATTTTGCGTGATTATAAATGATGTTTCGGGCTTTACAAAGGTTTCTATAACCACAGCGGGCACCGGTGAGGTTTCAAAAACCTCCAAAACCTCCAGTAACTATTCTATAACTTTTTCTCACTAATCTTCGTGATAATACACTTCAATTTCTTCAACATCTTCATTGTCTTCGAGATTCTCCCTCCAATGTTTTGCACATAATAAAATTGTAATTTTGATTTGTCTTTATTGTCAAAGAGGTCACTGGGTATACCATCAGACAGAGCAGAGTGCAATGCCCTGAGCTTTCAACAAAAAGCAATGACCTAAGGTTATTTGAACACATTCTGTAGCAGCTCGAAACCCTCCAGCAGCTGTTGAAGAAGCAAGTGTGTGCCTCTTCACAAAGAGTGCAAAGCAATAGTGTTTTTATTTCGACTTTGTGTCTAGCTTAAAGCATGTATAAGAAGTCATCCTTGTATGTGCTTTGATTTGGCAACATCCTTGTTGAAAGTAAACTTTTGGTCAACTGATGGTCCCATTGCTTCAGTTAAGACATGCATTTTCAGATACAAGCTGTAGATCACTCCCTCTTAACCAATTAACATCACAAACCTATTTAGATGCTTCCAGCCCTTGGACTTACTACATTTGCCCGATTTAGACTTGTTAATACCTTGCACAGAGAAATATAGGACACTGAAACACATCTCCAATGGAAGCAATCTCCGTAGCTGCATCATCAACTGTTAGGCTATTCAGTTTCCATGAGAGATACTCTGCATGAATTCAATCTTTAAGTGCGCCCATCCACTCTCGGACATCATTACCAGTGGAACTCCATGTAATGCCATATGCAACAGGGTGAGTACTTTGGTTTGAATTGTAATTGCCTTCCATGATTCAGTCAAAACAGATTGACTGTAGAACATACTGATCCTTACATGTGCTAAGATTCAGTAATTCCATAATCACCCCAGTTCCATCACATACTGTTTGCTTGATGACAACTTAAACAATCGTGACTAGGATTGATTGAAGAACCTGAGCCACTGTGATTGAGATGACTTAGACAGAGACCTTAATAATAATATTGAAAGTTCAGTTTAACTGCAGAAGTTGGAATTTAACGGCACAACTCATTTGGGGACTGATTCTGCAGTTTTCATGATTATCAAAACTGGTATGCTTTTGACAGCCAAAGCATACTCTGTGCCTTTCTGGTTCAACATAAATCTTCTCAATCGAGGCATGATCTAGTGATTCAATGAGCTCAAATTTGTATATCTATAATGAGTGAATTTGATTACCATCTACTTCAGTGAGCTATCAAAGCTTTTCCATGTCTAGGCTTCTACTGGATATCTGACACAATGCAAGTGCAAGGCAATTCTTCAGATTATCTCATTCGGCAACACCCTTAATCTCCACAAGGGAATTGTCCCCTGCTGCCTTCTTTTGCCAAACCAATTTGTCTAGCTCACATAGAACATAGTTGCTTTAGAGGGAGACATAAGTTGCAGCATTTTAGGATACAATAAAAGAAAACGGTGTGGCTTAAAATTCTCAGCCTATATTCATATTTGATTCAGAAGCATAGAAAAAAGACACCTCTGCGCAAATAACACAGGTTTTACTAGCATCTTGACAGGGGAATCTTTAAAATTTTCTACACAAGTAGTGAAGAATAGTTTTCTATGCCAGCCACTATAAAAATATAATGCTTGCCAGTAATCAAAATTCAGGCCTGCGAGTATCTCGTAACACTGTTGAAAATTAATATCACTATTCTGTAGTGTAAGACGTACTTTTCCTACATTTGTTTTAAAGGGAAAAATCCCTCACAGAATAAGAATGAGAGGCTCTCTCTTTTAGGGTTCCCTAATTAGGGCTCCTAATAAATTAACTGTAGCTGCAAATTGGTACTGCACAAAAGTTTAGTTGATTGCTGTAGGTATTTTTTGTGGAAATCTAGGGGATAGCTACGAATATGTAAGGTACACAGAGGAGTTGATTGCGTTGGTTTTTCCTCGGTGTAGAGCTAGAGGGTAACTACTAAGACTGAAAAGACGAAGAAAGATTTGGGGTTTTTCCCTTAATGGAGAGCTAGAGGGTAAATACTACGATTAGAAAAAAATGAATATCTGTATTCAATTAAGAACATTATACAGTGGAATCCAGATAGATGCATACATAATATTATGTCTGGCTGTGAAAATCTAAAATCATTAAGGATGATTTATTGAGTTCCGGCCAACGACACATAAGAAAGATTGATGCAATTTTTTTGGTTGCTTGACAGAATTATAAGATGCGTTTCTCAAAAACATAGAAACCCTAATCCAAAAACTTACCCTTTTCCTGCAAAACTTGAATAGGGGCTTCAAATATCTGGCGCACTGCTTAAAAGTGGCAACCATAGATTTACCCCGGCCTGTTCTTTTATCAGTTTCAGACCTGTCCTCCAACTCCTGTTCCCACTCCTTCAAAAGGCGCTTGAAAAACACCAAAATCTTGTCCTCGTCGCACAGCTCGTCAAAATTACTCTTGAGGCGCTTCAAGTCCTTTTCAACATCAACCCCATCAGAGCCCCCTTCGCCGCCATTATCATCAGATCCCACCTCGCCTTCGCCGTCAGAAACCCCTTCTTTTTCCTTCCCCTTCTTCCGCTGCAAAATTCCCGTCTTTTGACGCTTCTGCAGCTCCGCAAGGTCCCTCAAAAAATCATTCCGCTGCCCCTCCGTCATGTCGGCATCGGGGTCCATAATTCCGGCTTTTAACAGGGATTTAAGCCTGTCAAGTCTCGAATCATCGTCTTCTCCAAAAAGGGTTATTGGCTGCTTTAAGAAGCGTAAACGGCGGATAACTTCAGCTCTTGGGAGCGCCAACTCGTCAATTTTTTGCTCTTCTGCTAAATCTTCCTTCGATTTGACAGAGTTCTTGTTGACGGCAGATGACGGGGTTGGCGAATTGGGATTTTGCGTTGTGCCGTCATCTGACGGCCTGTGCTTGTGGGCATTTTTCTTGTCCAGTTCCCTGCGCTCTTCCTCACGAATTCTGTCAATTTCTTTGCGCTCTATTTCAGATCTTTTCACGAACTTCCTTCCACCAAAATCTGATTCCAGGCGATTCCGCTTGCGCTCCAGCTCCTGTTTCAGGAAATCCATCTTTGACAGACTTTTCAGGCTTCTGAGGTTTCTAGCCTCTGGGCTATCTCGATTTCTGTGTTTATGTTTCAGGTCACTTGTCGAATACCATATTTTGGTATGTTTAAACAAAGGAGTTTCGTTTCTGGGAAACCCACATCAATTTTATGTGCGGGTGGGAATTATGAGGTAAAATCAGCCAAGTGGAAGTTCTTTAAAAAATAAAAAATAAACTACTTACTATAGATATTATATTTATATCGAGTTTTAGATAAATCTATTTAAGATATTTTTTTCATATAATTTTAATAAATAATTTATTTTCACATATATAATCATATCAATAGTATCAATATAGTTATTTCTGGATTTGATTGTGTGTAAGTTTTTTGAATTAACATTTCGATCACACTTCGTGCTCCAGAGCATCAGATAGAGAGCTCAAGGATATGAAAAAATGGTTGGGATAGAGAACTCAAGGATATGGAAAAATGGTTGGTTGTAGACCCAATTGATATAAAAAGAGGTAGAGGGAGGTGAGGAGGCACAAGACCCAAGGGATGACATCTAAAATTTCAAAAAAGAAGAAATAAAATCAAACAAAGAGATAGGCAACCAAAAGAGAAAAAAACCAAATACCAAAAAAAACATAAGAGATAAGAGGAACAATTGATCATTAAAATAATTTGAAAGATAAAAAAACAAACACAAGAAAAAATAAGAAATTTTAAAAATTAACTAATAAAAAATACTAGTAAAAAGAGCAAAGAAAAAATACAATAATATATAAAATTAGTAAATATAATGTCATATATTGATAGTTAGACAAAAATATGATACAATTAATAATAATATCAAAAAATATTTAGCAAAATAATATACTAATGTTTAAAAACATAAAACCTTAAAGATATTAACTATATGTTTAATATATTACACATATATTATGATTAATGAATTAAACATATATTTAAAATATTAAAAAAGCTATGTATTTAATTTATAAAGCAAAAGAATTTAACATATTTATACTAACATTAATAGCTATATTTAATAAATTTAAGATATTAACATTTAATGTATTAATATTAACATTAATATAAATGTTTAATGTTAAACAATGAAAACTTAAATTATCATACAAAGAATTAAACAAGCTTATAACAAGAAAAACTTACTAAAAGAAAGAAAGAGCAAAGGAGAAAAAATAAAAATAAAAACACTCAAGAATAAAACTTAAAACTAAAAGCAAAAGAAACAAAGAGAAAAGAAAAACTACAAATCTAACAAAAATTAATAATAATATATTAATATTAATAATAATATATTAATATTAATAATAATATATTAATATACTAAGTAAACTAAACATTGATAAAGAAAATCTTAAAAAGAGGGGGAAACCAAGCTAACGAAAGAAAACACAATCTGAAAGAAGGGAGGGGAAAGAGAGAAGAGGAGGGAGGAGGGGAAGGCGAGAGAAAGGGGGAGGGAAACAAGTTGAATAAGCTAAGGGACGAGGAGAAGGGAAGGAGGAGCAACCAATGGAGCAAACAACGGAAGGAAGAAAAAGAGGGGGAACCAAGCTGATGAAGAAACCACCCAACTCAAAGAAGGGAAGGGTAAAAAGAGGAGGGGGATGGGGGGGTGAGAGAGAGAAGAGGCAGTGAGGGAAAGGGGGTCACGATTGGGGGTGAAGGTGGTTTTTGAGGTTAGACAAAAGAGGCTTCCAAGAAAGACTTAAACCCCACCCTTCATCGTGATTGAGGTTGTTAGGGTGACTGAAAATTTCAATGGCTTCCTTTAGCTTCCTCTTGTGGAAGTTATCTTCTATGAACAAGATTTGAGTGTTTTCTAAAACATATGGTGCTTGGTTGATGAGGAGTGCTCGGCCAGGGCTAGTTTTGAAACACGTTCATGATTGATGGTTTGAACGCGTATATTGGTGAAACAGATTGTTCATTCAACACTAGAATCAAAGAGTATGGTGTCGACATCAATCATGAACGTGTTTCAAAATCGGCCCTGGTCGAGCTCTCCGCATCATCCAAGCACCATATTTGTTCAAAAAACACTCAAATCTTGTTCATAGAAGATAACTTCCACAAGAGGAAGCTAAAGGAAGCCATTGAAATCGTCAATCACCCTAACAACCTCAATCACAATGAAGGGTGGGGTTTAAGTCTTTCTTGGAAGCCTCTTTTGTCTAACCTCAAAAACCACCTTCACCCCCGATCGTGACCCCCTTTCCCTCTCTGCCTCTTCTCTCTTCCCCCCCTCCGCCTCCTCTTTTTACCCTTCCCTTCTTTGAGTTGGGTGGTTTCTTCATTAACTTGGTTCCCCCTCTTTTTCCTCCTTTCGTTGTCCGCTTTATTGGTTGCTCCTCCTTCCCTTCTCCTCGCCCCTTAGCTTATTCGGCTTATTTCCCTCCCCCTTTCTCTCGCCTTTTGGTGATGTCATTCCTTCCCCCCTCCCTCCTCTTCTCTCTTCCCCTTCCCTTCTTTTAGATTGTGTTTTCTTTCGTTAGCTTGGTTTCCCCCTCTCTTTTTAAGGTTTTCTTTATCAATGTTTAATTTACTTAGTATATATTTTTATTAATTTATTTAATATATTAAATATATCAATATTAATATATTATTATTAATTTTTGTTAGATTTGTAGTTTTTCTTTTCTCTTTGTTTCCTTTGCTTTTAGTTTTTAAGTTTTATTCTTGATTTTTTATTTTTATTTATTTTGCTCCCTTTGCTCTTTCTTTTTTTAAGTAAGTTTCCCTTGTTATAAGCTTGTTTTCCTTAATTTAAGCTTTCATTGTTTAACATTAAACATTAATATATTTTTGTATTATATATAAGGGGGTCACAAAAATAGAACCAAATACATCGAAATGTACAAAAGCAAGAGGCCAAGCCTCACAGCAAGAGTAACATGATAACTACATATCAGAAAGTCCTATACATAGATACAAGAAGGTAATCAGAAGACTAGTGTAAGATATCATCTGGGTGTCTACCTAGGCTGTCCACCCCATAGATCCCTCCATCCACACAATGTTTTTGTTCTCCTGGATTTGAGCAAGCATAAGGAATTGGTCCTTTTTGGAGTTCTTATTTTTCTTAACCTCCTGGTTAAGCTTCTTGCAAGTCCTCTCGAAGATCTGCAGGTTATCCATATTCTTCCTCCATTCATATCCATCCTTCATCTCATAGATGAAGAAAGTGGCATATCCCGTCTTCAGGAACCTTTTGAACTTTTCCTTATCCATCATCATGGTAGTATGAACCTGCAAGAAGATTTTAAAATATGTGAGTTTTCAAAAAGACTCAGTGAGAACTTTGGGGGTGTTTTGATACCTTTCCTCATTCCTACATTTCCAAATCTGCCATAAAATATTAGAAGAGAGAATGTTCCAAAATAGATTAGTATCTTTTTCTAGCCCATCAATATGCCGAGTAATGATTTCAAGAATATTAATATTCATAGGATAAGTGATACCAAACATATGCCAAATTTCCTTAGCAAAAATACAGTCAAAGAGAATGTGTCTTCCTGATTCAGGTATTCTGCACAAGTTACAGTAATCAGCTGCAAAGTTATCTTTTCTAATTGGGAGTCTGTCAAGAACCGATAGCCATTTAAAACATTTTATTTTAGGCTCAATAGAGCCTTTCCATAATATATCAAAATAATTCTTCCAAGAGCAAATGTCAAGGGTGGAGTACCAAACAAAATTGACATGGTCAATGATGGCTTCATTATATCCAATCACCTTGTAAATATTTTTGGCTTTGATTTTGGATATAATGGTCCCATCCGGCCATTTGCAGTTTAAATATCTATGAGAGTCCATATGACAAGTAGTAGGTAAGTCCTTGGTAGCTTTAAGAATCATATTATAAGTTTTCTTTTGGGAGGTCGGGATATCAAAATTGCTTCTAAGCTCATCCCAACTGATTAACCTGTCATGCTCAAAGAGGTCAGCCAATTGAGAAATGCCCATATTAGTCCAGTATCTAGTAGAGCGGCCTTGGGAGAGGGCAAGGAGTTTGCCAGATAAGTGCAAGTTCCACCAGATGGATCTTTCACCATATAGCTGATTGTTATCATGGAAGGCCTTGTTAGTAATATAATTCCTAACATGATTCCAAGCTTTCCATAAGGATCTAAAGACAGTAGATCCTTGTACAACAATAGGAAAGTTGCCAATGATCAGATCATTAAAAGGAAAATTCTTCCAAGATTTTGCATTTTTGGGGAATCCCCTTTCTATATTGTTCCTAACAAGGATCTTCCATGGATCATTACCATCCATAGAGTGAAAAATCCATTTGGCGGCAAGGACAATCCCTTGGAGTTTAAGATCCTTCAAGCCCAAGCCCCCAAGGAGCTTATCAGTATGGCACCAATCCCATTTAACAACATGCATCTTTCTATTTCCTTTACCATCAGACCAGAGAAAGTTTATGACGGCCTTTTGTATTTCCAAGATTTGGTAGTTACTGAACATCCAAGCTGAGGAATAGTAGATATTGTAGGAAGAAAGAATTTTTTGGCAGACTTGAACTCTGCCAGCCAAGGATAAGGATCTGTTGTGCCACTTATCCAACTTTTTAGTGATTTTATCTTTAACCCAAGACCACATATCCTTAAGGGAGGGTTCAATAGAAAAAGGTATGCCCAGATATCTCACAATTTTATGCAGACCTCCCCATTGAAAATCATAGTTTTTAAACCAGTCAGGGGGTTGCTCATCCCATCCAATACATATAGATTTGGAGTGGGATAAACGAGCGCCATAAATAGTGCAAAAAAGGCTGAGTTTGTTTTGCAGAGCTTCAAAGTTGTCAGCAATGGCTTCAAAGAAAATAGCAGTATCATCTGCAAATTGGCAGTTTATAAGCTCTTCATCATTAGGGAGAGATATGCCCCTGACAGCAGGGGAGATTGAGTTATCTCTAAGAATGTAGTACAGGGCATCAGAGGCAATAACAAAGAGGGCAGGGGCTAAGGGGCAACCTTTCCTGATGGATTTACCAAGGGGGAAGGAGTCAGAGAGGGAGCCATTAACATCTATCTAGGCAAAAGCATCATTGAGCAACATATTAATAGAGTTGCAGAAAACACTAGGAAATCCAAAAGCCTCAAGCATCATGGAAATAAAGCTCCATTCCACCCTATCATAGGCCTTTTCGAAATCCAAAAGAAACATAGCAGAATTTTGCTGAGAGTAGTTGGCCCAATTCATGGCTTCCCAGCTGGTGATCAGATTCTCAAGAATATATCTTCCTTTAATGAAACCAATTTGGGTAGAACAAACAAATTTAGGCAAGATTTTCTCAAGTCTTAGAGCTAGGATCTTGGCAAAAAATTTATAGGAAACATTAAGGAGGGTGATAGGTCTCCAATTTTTAATAAGAGCTTTGTCCCCATCCTTAGGAATCAATTTAATAATACCCCTGTTGATGGAGCTACCCAAGGAACCCCTAGCTAGGGCTTTCAAGTAGATATCTTGAAGATCTTTGCATATCCAACTAATATTGGCCTTGTAAAACTCCACAGGGAGACCATCAGGCCCAGGGACCTTGTCATTATTAAGGGAGTTAATGGCTTTTTCAATTTCCTCCAGGGAGATATCTTTAGACAGCAGGTCAGCATCTATAGTGGAGATCCTATTAGGGATAAGAGATCTGCACTGATTTCTAAGGGAAGTAGCCTCCTCCGAATCCTTAGAGGCAAAGAGATTTTGGTAAAATTTATCATAGGCCTCTTTGATGTTGTCAAGGTCAGTTATTTCTTGATTATTAACTATAATTCTCTCTATAGTTTCATTGGACTGTTTGTGTTTGATGAGGTTAAAGAAAAATTTTGAGCCCCGATCACCAAACTGTCGCCAGTGAGCACGGGATCTAATTTTGGCGCCTCTAGTTTTAACCTACTGGTGTTGTCTAAGGGCTTCCTTAGCATTAATCACATGAGAGATGAGATCATAGTCCGAGGGATTGGCTTGGATGATAGTTTCAGCTTTTTGAAGGTCAGAGGAGAGATTTTTTTCGGTAAATCTATAGTCTTTGGCCCTTTTTTGGCCAATGGTTTTTAACAGATTCTGCCAAGCGAGAATGTTCATGTTCCATCTATCCATGTGAGAGCTGGTGGGAAAGTTATTCCTATTAATGAGTCTAATGATATGAATGGCAACAAGAGCATCCTCATCCTTAAGAAGATTAGTGTTTAGGATAAACTTGGGATTGGAACCTTTGTTGTGCACAGGGGAATTATTAATTCTAATACAGGTGGAGATAGGATGGTGATCAGAGAGGGGATTGGAGGTGACGAGGACAGAGTTGCCCAGGTTATCAGGCAAAACAGAGAAGAAATTTTTATTAGCATAGAAACGGTCAAGTCTAGAATATATTCTAGAGGGACCATGTTGGAAACTACACCAAGTATGCCATAAGCCAGGATTTGTGTCTTTATTTCCAGCTAAGGGGTCAAAAAAAAGTTTAGCATTTTTCATTCTATTCCAGTGAATTTTTTCCAGGTCTTTCCAAGCAAATGAAATACCACCAGCTTTGTCCTCCTGGGATTCAACCATATTGAAGTCCCCTCCCACAAGCCATGGGATATTAGGGAGAGCAGCCAGCCAGTCCTAGAGGCTCGCCCTCACCCTAAAATCGTTCGAGGCATAAATTGAGCATATGCCAAAGACATTGTTATTGTAATTAATAGTAATCCAAACTGCTCTGTTACAAGGGGAGAGCCCATTTCCAGTGATATAATTCTCCCATCTCGAGTTAACTAGTAGCGCAACTCCACCCCTGCCCCTAGGGTGGTTGGTACAGTATTTGATAGCATCTTTCCAAAGGAAGTTAAGATTGGATTCAAGTATGAATCTAATAGCTTTAATCTCTTGCAACATCAAGAAGTCCGTGGAATTATAGGTATCTAAATAATGCTTAATAACAAACATCCTGTCCGAGGATTCAAGCCCCCTTATGTTCCATGAGATGCAATTCATGAGGAAACATGCGGGGGGGGGGGAGAACAATGGTCTGTGGACCCCATAATTGGGGTCATAGCAACAAAAGGGATATTCCCATGTTTTTTTCTCTGGAGGGGTTCTTATTTTTGGAGCCCAAAGGTCTCCCCTGTCGTTTAGATGTGGGGAGATCTCCCTTGAATTCATCATCATTATCTAAAATAGCAGGGGATAGGATATCCACATCCATGGATTGCTTTCAGTGGAGATTAGCAGAATCGGAGGAGTGCTTACAGACCGGGATGACCTCAAGCAAACAATCATCACTAAGCTCCTTGAAGATCTTATGAGGGAAGTTCTGGGGAGGGGCCGAGTCAATGCAATTGATAGAGGGGTCCTTTTTGATCAAACTTGTTGGGGGGGAGCTAATTTGGGTTTCTTGTGAGACGACTAGGACGGGGTTGTCTGTGCTGGAGGCTAGAGGAAGATTTAAGGACTGGGAG
Source organism: Sequoiadendron giganteum (assembly GCA_007115665.2). Lineage (NCBI taxonomy): Eukaryota > Viridiplantae > Streptophyta > Pinopsida > Cupressales > Cupressaceae > Sequoiadendron > Sequoiadendron giganteum. The sequence continues at coordinate 438,124,063 of CM021105.1, forward strand.
CCCACAATGGAGGTGTTAACCGACTTATTGGTCCTTTGTCTATGCTTATTGGAATTTTTTGTCACGGTTTGGAACCCGATATTTTGAGTCTCGTTCTCAAGGGACAAGGAAACAATCGAGATTGATGTAGGGGAAAGGGCAGCAGGGATGGATGGGGAGTTGGAAGCCATAGCGGGGAGGGGGTTAGAAGGCTCAACTATGTGAGGGGTTTTATTCACAGAGGGTTCCACATTAGGGTTAGCAATATCAGTGGATTTTTGGAGAGGCGAGGGCTTAGCCGGCATAGGTTTTTTCTTAAGAATGGGGCAGTCCTTCCTCAGATGCCCTTCTCTTCTACACAAGAAACAAGCGTTCAGACCCCCAAGAATTTCAATAGGACAAGAGTAATTATCCTCAGAGATGTTAATGTTAATATCAGTCGAAATCTCTTTACCAGGATTCAACGAGATAAGTATCCTGACATCCATATGAGGAACTAATCTCACAATGTCATCCATTCGAATGACTTTACCTAGTGGTTCAAGCAATTGGGGAATGAAATGCCATAGAAATGGCAGGATCTTTTTAACCAAGATCCGTTGAGGGGCTGAGAGGGCAAGAACTTCCTCAAGAATGGCCTTGGGAGACCAAGCTAAGGCGCAAAAGGAGGTAGAATAAACGACCCAATATTGTTTTTTAAGAACTTCAGCCTGGGATTCATGATTAGCAAAGAAAATCACATATAAACCTTTCTGAATTTGCCTGCAAAATGAAATATGGAGACCAAGTTTCAAGTTCCAGTAGTTATGGAACCAGTCATCTAAAAATTTCCTGGGAGGGCATTTATCCACTTCAACAATAGAGAAAAAAATAGCAGAATTCCTTAATCTATTTTTTTCCTTCACAATTTCAACAAGCATTTCCGGATTTGGAGAAACAAAGAAACGTAAGGCAACAAACCCATAGTTCTTACCGGTTTCCAAGGCGCCATGAACACTCGACAAGTTAAACCTTGCACTCACGTCAATGGAAATACCAGAGTTAGCCACCGCCTCGGAGAATGATTTGGGTCTTGTTTTAGTGGGATTAACTATGTTTGGTATGTCAAACTCCATTGATGCCCTAGGCGTAGTTGAAGGGGAAATGGGGGGTACGGCCTCTGCCGAGCGGCAGAGGGAAGAAGGAGAGGTCTCAATCATGTTAATTGCATTAAAGGAAAAAGGAGCGAGCACACCTGTCATCGCGTCGTCGCTGGGGAAACATAACTGCCTATCACCTAAATTCGCCACCTTTCGTAGTTGGTGTCTGAAACTTCCCGCCGGTTTTTTTCGCAGCTCCGAAACTATATCTTTCATAAAAAAAAAATCAAACATTAATATATTAATGTTAATATTAATACATTAAATGCTAATATCTTAAATTTATTAAATATAGCTATTAATGTTAGTATTAATATGTTAAATTCTTTTGCTTTATAAATTAAATACATGAAAAAATTAATATTTTAAATAATATTTAATTCATTAATCATAATACATGTGTAATATATTAAACACATAGTTAATATCTTTAAGGTTTTATGTTTTTAAACGTTAATATATTATTTTCCTAAAAGATCATTATTATTAATTATATAATATTATTCTGTAATTATCAATATATGACATTATATTTACTAATTTTATATATTATTATATTTTTTCTTTGCTCTTTTTACTAGTATTTCTTATTAGTTAATTTTTAAAATAGTTTCTCTTTTGTTTCTTATTTTTCTTGTGTTTGATTTTTTAGCTTTCAAATTCTTTTAATGGTCAATTGTTCCTCTATCTCTTATGTTTTTTTGGATATTTGGTTTTTTTTCCTTAGGTTGCCTATCTCTTTGTTTGTTTACCCCTTGTTTTTTGTTTTATTTTCTTCTTTTTTGAAATTTTAGATGTCATCCCTTGAGTCTTGTGCCTCCTCACCTCTCTCTAGCCATCCCTCTACCTCTTTTTATACCAGTTGGGTCTACAACCATCCATTTTTTCATATCCTTGAGCTCTTTATCCTGATGATGGATCACGAAGTGTGATCTGAAATGTTGATTAAAAAACTCACATACAATCGAATCCAGAAATAACTATATTGATATTCTTATGGATAGTGGAAATTTAATAGCATTCATATCAATAGTGTTAAAATTTTATAAAAAATAAATATATTTAATAATTTTATATTTATTTTATTCTTAAAATAAATAAATTTTTTAATTAAAGAGATTTATTAATAATTTTGAAAAATCAAATAATTTTTTTCATGAAAGATTTGTATATCAATTCAGACAGGTTGAAATCACTTTGGCTAAGAGTCAAGACTGGGATTATCCATTCCACCAAAGTCATGGTTGTTATGATGTTATGGTTTTTTTAACTGAGATATATATATATATTAATTGTAATGTCCCCATTTTTAGCACTACACTTTCCAGTGATTGATAACCTATCCTTGAATGCTCATAGGCTAGTCAGAGGCAGAATTAGGGTTTCTAGTTGCTTGGAGGTTTCTTTTGTGAATTTGAGGGCTTGCATGTTGGATTTTTGTAGTTTGGATTTTGGATTCCTTCTGGGTTTTCAAAAAAATTCGTAGTGGTGTGACATTCAACTGCAATAGAGGACTTTTTCAGACTTACTATTTTTAGTAAGTATGGTGGTTGCTTAGATTGTGGTTAAAATGAGTTTGGAACAACTTGCTATTTTTAGTAAGTTCTATTTTTAGTAGTGCTATTTTTAGCAGGGTTTTTGTAGTTCAGTTCATTAGCTATATTTGGCAGGTGAGTTTGAGCAGTTTGGTCTCCAACACCCTTGGTGTTATTTTTGGCAGTGCTTCAGCAACTTGGTAATATGGCTATTTTTGGTAGGGCAATATATTTAGTTGGTCTCCAACTTTTGAGGTGATTATTTTGGCAAGTTTGATATTTGATGAAAATAATATTTTAAGTAAAAATATTTCCTAGGCAAAAGTGGACGACTTCTTAAGGGGAAAATATTTAAGTGATTATAATGTTTATTTTCACTTATATTGGACACCTAGTGGAGACATAAGTTGATTTTATAAATATTTCACTTAATCACCTTGCACGCCTATCTTATGTTTGACTTGCATTTTTAATAAAGTAATATTTCTCTTATGGGGGATGATTTGGAGAAGGAGATAAAATGAAATGAAAATGTGGAAAGGTGAATTTGGATTTGAATGTCATGTGGGCACTCTAATTGGAGGGAAAATAAGATTTGAATTTGGGAGAGAAAAAATTTATAAATAAGAGGCCTTGCTCTCTCATTTGGTATCCATTACCTTTCATACTTAAATGTTGTTGAAATTGTTTCAGGCTTTGGCTTCGAGGAATGCATACCTCCTAGTTCCTTCCTTCCAGTCTTCATACTTGACAGATAGTACCTAGTTGGGTATGAGACTACTTCTCATTCAGAGATAGCAGATTGAGCTTGATTGTTGAAGTTTGATGTTTTTTCTCAATTTTCTAGGTTGTCGATTTGAAGTGCTGAAAGTGATTTTTGATCATAGCTTCGTGCATGAATTTTTGATGGTTCTCGGTATTGGCCCATTGTCCGAGTCTATCTAGGGTGCCCCTTCTTGCAAAATTTCAGATTTTATTTTGGAGCCTATGATTTTATCTTGTAGGTACCCCTCTTGAAGGTTGTATCTTTCCTATCACTGCATTGGAAATTGTGTTTAATTTGTGGTTGGGTGTTTGATGCAGTTTGTTCACTTAGACTTGGTCGCCATCATCCTAGTTTTCATTTGCAGTTGATTTCATGTTTTTTGGCGAAGTATTGAGTGAGTTAGGAGCATTTTGGTGAGGTTTATAGTTGTTGGTTTGCATTTTCAGTTTACTGGTTTTATATATCATATTGTAGTAGTTGGAGTTTTGGGCTTGTTTTTCATGGTTGGAAGTCTCTTGGAGTTTGGAAAAATATTTGATATCATTTGCAGCCACTTGGACATCTCTTATATTTGGCTATTGTAGATTTTACTTCACATTGTAAAGTTGTTTCAGTAGTACTGATCAGCTCTTTAATACTTCTGCAAATTCTCTATTGTATTCCCACTTTTAGTGGAAGAGGTTGGCTTGCCGCCTTATTTACTTTCCTTGAATAAGCATTTCATTCCCACCATTTGGTGGAAGATACATGCCTTGTCATCTTTACTTTTTGTACTGCATTCTCATTTGTTGATCAGTTGAGCCGTCACTCTACTCCCGCTGAATAAGTGGTCGAGTTGCATGTTTTGTAATTCCAACATTCATTTTTCAATCTAACGATCCCCGACGCCATATGCTCACACCTCACTTGTCATTGGGATCTTGGTGTACATTCTTGGTGTAGGGTTACATTCCAGTGTTGGTTTCAATCTAACGATCCCTGGCACCATATGCTCACACCTTGCCCGTCATTGGGATCTTGGTGTACATTCTTGGTGAAAGGTTACATTTTAGTGTTGGTTTGGATTTGCTAACGCTGACAAGTGAAATTGTTGTTAAAAATTGAAAAAAAATGTAAGGGGGTCATTTCAGTGGTATCAGAGCCAAGATCCTGCCATCCTGTGAAAAGACAAAGTTCAATTGACAAATGAGTGATAGAGAAAGAAAATTCTACACCAAAGGTAACAGATTTTAGTTTTAGTTTCAAGAGGTTTGATACCATTTCAAAGCTTTTGAGAAAACAAGGAACTCTTTTTGCTCCAACAGTATTTCTTGTGAAGAATAAAGTTAATACCTTGTGCATGTGTGCTGATTAAAGTGCATTAAATCAATAGATACTAAACTAGTGGGCATATTTGAGTTCAGTTTAGAAATTGGCAATTAGGCATGGCTACTAATGAAGAGATAAATCTAGCAAAGACACTTTATATGGCTAGAAAAATACGAAAAAGAATTTCAATCAAGGGGAGATGAAGAGAACAATCTTCATTTATTAGAACAATGTTTGAGATAGGTGAAGCAATCACCTTATGAGATAATGTAGTTGGCATTAGCACCTACAATGACCTATTTGAATCAACCCTATTGGTTGAGGCATCTTAATGAAGAAACCAAGCTATTGGTTACTTCTTGCTTCATGGAAGTGATAAGAATTGAGGTACCTCAGTTGCCCTATGAAGAAGAAACCATGAAGATCATTTTAAATATAATAGTAGAGAGTTTTCAAGATTTGGATGAAACTGGAAGTAAATTTTTTTCAAGAAGGGTTGTATTAAAGACATTTTCAAAAGTTAGAGCTTGCATCCTTTTGATAGAATTGGAGATGCAAAATCAGATTTACCATTTGTTTTATCATCTCTTCACCTCGACTTGGAGTGAGCAAGAAGAGGGGGTGCTTGCAGCTATCATGAATGTTCTAATTCTTACCATCAAAGAAGCTGATAATCTCCCAGAAAGCGTTCAATCTCTTCGCATGGATGCTTATGAACGTGAAGAAAAGGATTCTCCTATCTCTGCTATGTTGATCAAGGAATTGTTTAATCAATGTGAGGACAAATTGAAGCCTCTTTTGAAGAAGATAGAGCAAGATGAGGGAAATATTAGTGGTCTTAGAGATGAATCCAATAAGTTCATGCAATGTCATTTTGAAGATTTGGTGATGAAGGGTTTGCCTCTTGTTGTTATCTCAACTTCCCAAGAAGTTACACATGAGGAAATCAACGACATACTTTCTCATGATAGTTCCATAGAAGATAATGATGGTGAAGTTTTCAAAACAAAAACCATTGAAGATTCTTCACTTCATTTCGATGGTGACATTTTTGGTCTTGGGTTTGATCAACAAACCAAACCATTGGAAAGAAATGTTTTTGAAGATATCAGTTTAATTGATTTGGGAGCTAACTTATTCAAAGAGTCCAAAATTCAAGAGGAGAACTATAAGCATTCTCTTGTTGACCATCAAAATCAACCCATTAGCATTTGGGGTCTGGGAGTGTTGGCATCAAGATATGACAAAGAACCTATGTGGGATAAGTTTCCCTTTGATCTTGATGAAGACCAAAATTTTGATTGTATTGCAAGCTATGGGGTGGCCATTGAAAGAGAAGTTGTTTTTGATGAAGAAGATTGCTTGTAAAAGCTCCACAATGATCCCTTTGAGTTGGTTGCAACCACTAAGGAGGATTTTGTTGCTTCTGAAACTTTCAGAACAACATTCAATGATCCTTCGTTCGAGTTGGGGGCTGCCATAGCCTTTGATCAAGGAGACAATGAGGAAGAAGAAGAGCTTGAAGACCTTATGGTTCTTGAAGAGGAAAAATTTAAAGAGGTTTTCAAACACAAGTTTTTTTTTCCCATTCAAGAAGTTGATTGCAAACATAGGGTCGAAGAAATTGTGGAGTATGATCCTCTCCATGACATTGAGCATTCTCCACTAGTTGGTGTTAAATTACAAGACTGTTGGAGCAACAATGAGGGTAACAAAGGCAAGAAACCAAGTTCTGATTTTTTCTTGCAGCCTATCAGCAGTTCACCATCTTCACAATATTATGAGTGGAAAGGCCAATTCATGGTGTCTGTTGAAGAAGAGGTACTAGCACTATCTAGATTTGATCACACACATAGCTTGGTTGAAGAGCTTTACGAGAAGGCTCAGCTGGAAGAGAGATGAAGGGGAGTTAAAATGAGGTTCCTCTTCCCAATTTGTAACTCATCAGAGACTCATTGGAGATCTTGAAGTCCAAGTACATACACTTGACTGAAGATCAAGATCAGGCCATTGAAATTGTAAAGAAGTCCATTTGTGTTTTCCAAGAAAAGGAGAGAAACGTTGATGAACTCACTTTGGAACTCGAATCTACAAAGGACATGCTAAAAGAAACTCAGTTGGCCCTAATAGAGGTTGAAGACTAGTTCGTTGACTTTAAACTTTTCAAGGAGCAAGAAGGTGCACAAAGAGCTGAAGAAATCAAGCAAGTGATTGGAGAACTTGATAGTCTTCAAGAGGAGTTTGATCTAGATAGTTCCACAAGAAAATTAGAAGTTGCATGTGCAGATTTGGATGAACAAGATGAATGGGACGAATTCCAAGTTTTTGACAATCCTCTCTTTGAAGTGGGTGTTGAGGAAATTTATGATAATCCTCTCTTTGTGATGGATGATAAAATTGTGCATGAGACTGAGTATGGTTTCCAGTGCACAGATGATGTGATATCACTCCATGAGGATGAGCCATGTTTTGTGATTAGTAATCTTCCAAGGCAATTTGATATAATGAATGCATAAGTGGGTTCGAGGATGAAGTCTCCACATGGGATGTGTTGAAGCAAGATAATTTATACATCTTTGACATCAAGGTGTTAATGAGACAAGTCTTGGTAGTTGTTGGTAACTTCATTACAACAACAAGGAGTGAATATTTTAGATTTGTTACCCATGGAGTAGGGAAGGAAGATGGACCAAAACTTGGAGTTTGCACTCTTGACAATCCATCCCTTGGGTGGAGTGATGTTTTGGCTCATACTAGCCCATTTTTGGAGTTGGGATTGAAGACAACATTTGTTTCATGCTCCATAGATGTGAATGCTTTCATGGATTGGTTTCAGAGGTTCACTAGAGGGGACACCAATTTCATGAGTATGCACTTGGTTTTGACCAGCACTTGGAGAGGTGTTGAGTTCTCTCTTTGGTGTGTTGGAGATAATTTTCAGTTGGATATTATTGTTTGGGAACCTCAACATGGGTTTATGGAGCTAAATACTTGTGGAAAAATTGACTTTTGGAGGGATAAGGGTCAAATTATCAAAAAAATTGGTGTTGCCCCTTTCATTACTAGCCACTTGATGGTTCTATTTGTTCACCAACAAATAAATTGGAGAGAAATTTTGAGTAGATGTATTAATTTGAGTGATGATTTTCAGTATAGCAGTAGTAGTTCATCTTCTTGGATGTTGATTATCCCTAAATCAGATCATAAGTCAATCATTTAAGTCATGGTGGGCAGTTGGTATACTTATTTTCAGACTTCATAGTCTCCTATCAGGACTAATTTTTGGCCTCAAATGCAACATGTGATGATTCAAAGCAATCCAAATCCATCTTTGGGGGGTGTTCAAGTTGTTACTAGTGGCTATTCCTATGCTTTCATTTGTACTTTTTCTTGGGGCAACGAAACTTTGATTTCCTTGGTTCATCATTCAGAGACTCTTAGTGTTGGAATTGTGAGAAATTTCTATAGTATTCATGGTTGTATCATGATAATTCAGTTGAGGCATAGGAGATTCATGTGGAGTCATGAGTTTGAATTTGATGAGCTCTTGCAAAGGATTGCTTTCCTCTTTGCAAGAGGATTTGCAGAAGTCACATTTTCAGTCATGGCTTTGTTAGAAACCTTATGGAGATATGCTGAGGATTATAGTATTGAGTTGAGTAGACTATCTTTTCCATTGCCCAGGATTGTGATTGACAGTGGTATGGTTGATATTGATGACTCAAAGTCTTTTGGGCATGAGATGTTGCAAGGTGTTGACGTCAGTCCTTCTAGTCTGTTTATGGATGGTAATGTTGTGTAATTTTCACACACACGCCCCACCAGAGGCAAGGACCCTCGTTTTCTTCTGCATCTTTGTACCTTGGCTTTGTCAATTTTTGGTTTTTCTCTTCTTGGAGGTTATTTTGGGATTAAGTCTGGATTTGATTCGATGGGGGTAGTCTTTTGAAGCATTTTGGGGCCTTGGATTTTAGAAATGGGGATTGTTCAAGTGAATTTTCAATGTGATGTGTAAATATTTTTGCACCAATGGATAGAGGACAAAAAATTAGGCCAAGTTGCTTTTTGAACGTTTTGAAAATTCATCCGGGAAACAAAGTTATGGGATTTCGAAGTTTTTCTCCAGATTTTTTGCCATTTTCGGGGATTTCCACCCGGTCCGGATTTTGGCGAATTTTTGCCATTTTCGGGGATTTCCACCTGGTCCGGATTTTGACGAATTTTGCCATTTTTGGGATTTTCCACCCGGTCTGGATTTTTCTGGATTTTTTCAAGATTTTTCGTCTGGTCAGGATTTTTTCGGGTTTTTTGACAAATTCGGGATTTTCCACCCCGTCAGGAATTTTCCGAGTTTTTTTTCAAATCTGAGATTTTCCACCCCATCCGGATTTTGGCGAATTTTTGTCATTTTTTGAGATTTTCTGCCTCGTCCAGATTTTGGTGGATTTTTGGCCATTTTTCGAGATTTTCCCATCTTGGCGGATTTTTTTGAACTTCCTGTCACGATTTTCCTGAACTTCGAAAGGGTTAAATTTCCAAAATTTTATGAAGGAGTTGGATTTTCCAAGGGTTTATTTATGCTTAATTTTATTATTTTTTGGTTGGATTTTCACATGTGGGCTATTAATGATTATATATGTTTTTCAGGATTAAATAAAAAAGGGAGGACTTGCATATGGATTCGTGCTAGGAGGAAAATCTGAAAAATATTTAAAATGAACCCAATTACATAAGAATCTGTGCCACAACCTGTCTATAGCTGGAATATATGTTTCGAACATGGAGTGATGTGTGATGTTGTTTCACTCTCCAATCATAATTTTTTATTAAAATCAAGGTGGCAGATTGTTGATTTTTGGATGTAACTGCCTTTATGCTATTGGATGAAGATGTACCACATTTTTAAGAACCCTAATGTGAATTCTTAGGGTTTCTTGGGGATTAATTGCAGCCATTGGATTGAATTTAATCCTGACCCTTGATTTAAAAATGTAATATCTATAAAAGGCCAGTGCCTTCTCATTTGTAAAGGTTAGTAAAAAAGGTTAGAGAATAGCTGGTTAGAGGCCGCAAAGCCAAAATTGGCTAAGTTAGAGGTTAGATTTTGCAAATCAGTAGTTGTAGGAGAGGAGAGAGACTAGAAATTGTTATGTAATGCTGGAGAAGAGAATGCAAATGGGTTGTTGATTTGGCAAACATTGTGTTATGTTTCAAAAGTTTTATGGTTTCTTGTTTTTGATTCTCAGTGTTAGATGTTAGTTTTCAGTTCTTTCATGATAATGGTGAAATGTTAATGATGTTGATTAATCTTCGGTCCATACTTTTGGCAATTTGCTGATTGTAAGTTGTTGTGTAAAGTTAGGCTGGGCCTTATTTTGTGCTAAGTTCAACTATGGATGCTTGTTTACATTGCACCATTTACTGGGTATGTGGATGAATGTTCATAGTTTGAAAATCTTCAGTTTCCTCAGAAGATTGCACCATTTTTGCGGAGTTGTGGGCTTGTCCTTGATTAAGTAGAAATTGGTTTTATTGGAGATTTGTCCGTTTGCAACATTCATCATTGTTGTGATTGATTTTAGGAGTAATTTCAATCTTAGGATCTCTTTTAAACTCTTATCTTTTGCTATTTCTTTTATTATCTAGGTTACATTTAAGAATCTGAGTATCAATATATTGCAAAATCTGATAAGTTTGAAGATCTAGTATTTGTTTGTAAGGCCCCTTGTGATTACTAGCATTTTCACATTATCTCTGAGTTGTTTCACTGCATTGTCAAGACCTGACATTAGAGACCTTGGGGTTATCTCTTTTCTCATAGAGATTTACCTTTCAAGAGAGATAGGATATCATATTTTGTCTAAGTTGTTGATGTACAGAAAACACCATCAATAGATTGGCGCTAGAAGGAGGGCTTGAACACGCAAGTTGGATTGATTTTTCTCTATCATTTCTCCTGAGAGGTTCAGAAGAAGAACCAGATCTGCCCCAAGAGGAGAAGAATTTCAAGAGCTACAAGCCCCTACTAGGTCAAGAAGGGCCAGAAGAAGGGGAGAATCATCATCCACCCAGCCAATCCCATCATTCCCATCATCTTCATCCTCATTCTCATCTGATTCCAAGGGCATTCCTATTCCGCAACCTCAGCTAGCCATTACTGCTCCCACCTCCACCAATGGCTTTCCTGGCGAATAAACCATCCCCTCTATTCTTCAACAACTACAATGTTATGCCAAAGAACCCTGAGCATTTTTGCTCTAGGTTTCACACAAATGATCCCAAAAGGACTGCTGAAGAGCGCATTAGGATTTTTAAAATTACCCTCCAGGATAGGGGAATTAATCATGAGGATGTTGCCTGCAGACTTTTCCCCTATTCTCTAGGAGATGAGGCATTCTATTGGTATAACCATCTTCCTGCTGGGTCTATCACTACTTGGCTTCAGTTGGAGACTGCATTTTTACAAAGATTTGGTGTCCCAATCAGTTCCAGTGGGCTTTATCTGTAGTTTACTAAAGTAAAGAGGGAGGCAAATGAACCAATAGGGGCTTTCAATAATAGGTTCCATAAGGCTTATGCTAGGCTGCAACCCCCTTATGATGTGGATGATACCTCTTCTAGGGAGGTTTATTATGAGGCTTTGGATAGTTTGACATCTACCTTTGCGAAGTGGAGAGCAAACCCTCCTGACGACCTGCTTGAAGCTTATGATGTGGCTATTAAAGTGAGCAAAGATTTGAGACAACACTTGTCTGGACCCCTGCCATTAGCTGGTCAAACAATTATGTTGGGTTCAACTCCTCAGCTACCTTTGGTTTCACACCCAAGTCAACCCTTGAATCAAGCTCCACCCATGCCAAATTACTATCCAAATATGAATCAGCCTACATCCTCTCACCAGCAAGCTAATGCACACAGTTACTTGCAGAGCTTTGAGACATTTAACCAATCCTCGAACCATGGGTTCCATTCTGTTTATATGTAAGATTCAGCTAGTGTTGTTCCTCCATCAAACAATGCAGATAAGGGGAGGCTAGATGAACTCACAGAGCTAGTAAAGAAGTTGGCCACCGAAGTCACCTACCTAAGAAACCAAAACAACCAACCTCGGGTCATCTAAAGGGGAAATCAGTTCAATTGTGATCAAGATTAGGGGCAGAATCTCGATAGGGGATAGTATTTTAAAGATCAAAACTCAGGGCCAACATTTGATAGAGGGCAACTACCACGTCAAAATAGGACTTGGGATATAAGGCCTAACAATGAAGGAGTCCTAACATCTTTGGAGCATCCAAATAATCAAGAAAAGCCCCTAGATGGTGTATATTTAGCAGAAGCAACTCTATCTGGATGGTGTAGGCTTCATAACACCAATCAACATTCTGAATTGGATTGTCAATAATTTTAGACTGCTGCATCTATTTTCCAATAGGAGATCCAGCATACCAACATAAATTTGAGTGGACAAGAGATAGTACCATCTAGTCCTCATGACATATTGGTTTTGGTGGTGGATCATGCACCATTTCCAAAGAGCGGAGAGAATGGACCAGAAGGAAAATAAGACAAAAGTGTTGAAGCACAGTATGCATACAATGAAGGATCTATGGTTTAATCTTCTGAAAGTGATGAGGAGGATGGCGATGGTCCGCTAGATGTAGAAGATCAGGTCTGGTTGTTAGATCATTCAAAGGATGCACATCAAACTACAAAGAACCAGTCTCCAATGGAAGAATTACAACAAGCTATTGAGGAATGCCCGGTAGAAAAGTCAATTGGCATTGGATCTGAGAAAGGCATAGTAGTAAACATTGAGGAATGCCTGGTAGAAGAGTCAATTGGCATTGGATCTAAGCAAGGCATAGCAGTAAACACTAGGGTAGCCCTAAAGAAGGTTACAAGCCTGAACTAGTGCCAACAAAAGAATTCGGGGAGTCTTCTTATTCATCTAATTATGTTTGTTCTCTATCTATTGATGAACTGAATATTGGAAATTCACAGATTTTATGCATTAATGATGGGATAACTAATGTGGTTCATTTTGATGCACAGGGAAAATTGAATGATGCTGAAAACAATAATGTTATAGTCAAAATTGAGCACATGGTTGTAGGTAAAAATTTGCTTGAGGATCAGTCTGTCATACCTCTTGATGAACATCCTGCTGAGAAACTTGTCGTGCATGACAAAGCTTATGCCGTTTCATCACTAATTCCTCATGAAGATACTCAAACAGGTGAAAAGTTCCATGGTGTTAATTCTGAATTTGTCCAATCTAATTTTCACCTTGAATTGCTCATTGATGACTTTGATTTTGTTGTGCATGTTTCAAATGCAAGAGGAATACTGCATCATCAGTTGAGACCTCTTGACCTCATGAATGTTAACTCTGCACGATTGGAGGATAATAAATTTAACATTCAGCCTAAACAAGCGCAACACCAGGTTGTTTCTTTCCTTGCTAAAACTCCTAAATTTTATCATTTTTATTATGGAGGTTTAGGGAAGACAACGTGCATATGGATTTGTCATGGTTTCAAAGAGTTACCTCAATTGCTGATTATTCCTGTTGAGAATTTTGAGTTTGAATGTTGCATTGTTGAGGTTTATTTTGCTGAATATAAGGATGAATTTGCATTCTTGAGGACTATTACTATCACCTTACTACTTGTCCATGTGTTGAAAAGCAAAATAGGTGTGGGTCTCAACTCACTTTGTCTAATCATCAGTCATTTTGAGTCCCTTTGTACATAATGTTGATTTGAATAAATGCAGCTTGTCTTGTTGTTCTTTCGCTTTAAGGCTTTTTTTTTTTTTTAGGATAGATGGCTTAAGTTTAGATTGCTTTGCTTTGCTTTTGGTTGGCTTTTGTACTGCTTTTGGTTTCGATTTGGCTGTCTGCTTTGCTTCTTCGGCTTGGTTTCCCCTATTTTTTGTTGGGAGTGTCTTATTTGCACAACAACAATTATTTTATCTGGGACTATTTTTGGTATTCCTTTTACAAACTCTAATCATCCTTCTAGGATATGTTGGTGAAATCTTCTATTCAGTGTCACATGTGCTAAATATTTAAAGTGGACAGGTCATTGGATTGAATTAGTTCTCGAATGTGCTCAAATCTTACATTTTACACACATCTTAAGAATCCTGAGGTTGCCATAGGATCTTTGCGAGGTCTTGTTAAGTGAAAAATCTCATATTTCTACTTCAGTGCCACTGTGATTCTCAGCCTTGAGTGTGAGCTTCATTGCTTACAGGTTGAAATGAAAAGAATGAAAAGAAATATCAAAAAAGAAAAAAAGAAAGAAAATATTGAATATCAAAAGAAAGGCAAGTTCAACCTTTTAGGGGAATCCAAATATCTCTACTGAGGCTATGAATGCCTGGCTGGTAGTAGAGCTATATTTAGGAGAATCACAGTGATAACCTTGTCGGGGCTATAGATGCCTGACTGGCAACGAGACTCTATCCAAGTTGCTTTTGAAGTTAGAATCTTTATGTAGCTTAGCATGACTGAACTTGGTTTCTTGCAACAACTTAAGGATGAAAATTTATACACTTGCACACACTTGGATTTACAGCACAAGAAAGGCTAGCTTATCCATTGATTTTGAAACTTTAGTTTTTTGGTTGACTTGATGTGAGGATCAAAACCAAAGATTATGGGTTCTTGATTCCAGTTTTTCATCAAAATGCTCTGAAGCATTTTCCTAGCGGAGTCACCATTTCTTGTGCAATTTTCACACACACGCCCCACCAGAGGCGGGGACCCTCTTTTTCTTCTACATCTTTGTACCTTGGCTTTGCCAATTTTTGGTTTTACTCTTCTTGGAGGTTATTTTGGGATTAATTCTAGATTTGATTCGATGGGGGTAGTATTTTGAAGCATTTTGGGGCCTTAGATTTTAGAAATGGGGATTTTCCAAGTGAATTTTCAAATTTGATGTGTAAATATTTTTGCACCAATGGATAGATGACAAAAAATTAGGCCAAGTTGCTTTTTGAACTTTTTGAAAATTCATCTGGGAAAAAAAGTTATGGGGTTTCAAAGTTTTTCTCCAGATTTTTTACCATTTTCGGGGATTTCCACCCGGTCTGGATTTTTTTTTGCCATTTTGGGATTTCCAAATTTTGGATTTTTCCAATCCGGATTTTCAGTTTTGACAAATCTAGGATTTTCCACCCCGTCCGGAATTTTGGTTTTCCAAATCCAGTTTTCCACCCGTCCGGATTTTGGCGAATTTTTGTCATTTTTCGGGATTTTTCGCCCCATCCGGATTTTTTCGAGTTTTTTTGTCAAATCCGGGATTTTCTACCCCGTCCCGGATGGATTTTTGGATTTTTCCGAACTTCCTATCACGATTTTCCTGAACTCCGAAAGGGTTAAATTTCTGAAATTTTATGAAGGAGTTGAATTTTCCAAGGGTTTATTTATGCTTAATTTTAATATTTTTTGGCTAGATTTTCACATGTGGGCTATTAATGATTATATCTATTTTTCAAGATTAAATAAAAAAGGGAGGACTTGCATATGGATTCGTGCTAGGAGAAAAATTTGGAAAATATTTAAAATGAACCCAATTACATAAAAATTTGTGCCACAGCCTGTCTATAGCTGGAATATATGTTTCAAACATGGAGTGACGTGTGATGTTGTTTTCACTCTCCAATCATAATTTTTTATTAAAATTGAGGTGTCAGATTGTTGATTTCTGGATGTAACTGCCTTTATGCTATTGGATGATGATGTACCACATTTTTAAGAACCCTAATGTGAATTCTTAGGATTTCTTGGGGATTAATTGTAGCCATTGGATTGAATTTAATCCTGGCCCTTGATTTAAAAATGTAATATCTATAAAAGGCCAGTGCCTTCTCATTTGTAAAGGTTAGTAAAAAAGGTTAGAGAATAGCTGGTTAGAGGCTGCAAAGCCAGAATTGGCTAAGTTAGAGGTTAGATTTTGCAAGTCAGTAGTTGTAGGAGAGGAGAGAGACTAGAAATTGTTATGTAATGCTGGAGAAGATAATGCAAACGGATTGTTGATTTGGCAAACATTGTGTTATGTTTCAAAAGTTTTATGGTTTCTTGTTTTTGATTCTTAGTGTTAGATAGTTTTTAGTTCTTTCATGATAATGGTGAAATGTTAATGATGTTGATCGATCTTCGGTCCATACTTTTGGCAATTTGTTGATTGTAAGTTGCTGTGTAAAGTTAGTCTGGGCCTTATTTTGTGCTTAGTTCAACTGTGGATTCTTGTTTACATTGCACCATTTACTGGGTATGTGGATGAATGTTCATAGTTTGAAAATCTTCAGTTTCCTCAGAAGATTGCACCATTTTTGTGGAGTTGTGGGCTTGTTCTTGATTAAGCAGAATTGGTTTTATTGGAGATTTGTCCGTTTGTAGCATTCATCATTGTTGTGATTGATTTTAGGAGTAATTTTAATCTAAGGGTCTCTTTTAAACTCTTATCTTTTGCTATTTCTTTTATTACTTGGGTTACATTTAAGAATCTGAGTATCAATATATTGCAAAATCTGATAAGTTTGAAGATCTAGTATTTGTTTGTAAGGTCCCTTGTGATTACCAACATTTTCACATTATCTTTGAGTTGTTTCACTGCATTGTCAAGACCTAACATTAGAGACCTTGGGGTTATCTCTTTTCCCATAGAGATTTACCTTTCAAGAGAGATAGGATATCATATTCTATCTGAGTTGTTGCTGTGCAAAAAACACCATCAACATGTAACATTTGGGAGTTACAAGGGAGGTTAGTGCAGATTTGGCACGATGGTTTCACTTATTTGATTAGAGTGGTGCAACATCGACATGGTGGTTCCTTCTTAATACAAACATGGGGCCTTGGGATCGTACTTAGTTTGGTATGGATCAACCTTGGGTTTTCTAGAGTTATGGTTGTATTGCTTGAGGACAAGCAATTTTGGGAAAGGAAAATTGTAATGTCCCCATTTTTAGCACTACATTTTTTAGTGATTGATAGCCTATCCCCGGATGTCCAAGGCTAGTCAAAGTCATAATTAGGGTTTCCAGCCGCTTGGAGGTTTCTTTTATGAATTCGAGGGCTTGCATGTTGGATTTTTTCAGTTTGCATTCTAGATTCTTTATGGGTTTTCATAAAGCTTCGCAATGGTGTGACATGCAACTACAACAGAGGACTTTTCTAGACTTACTATTTTTAGTAAATATGACAATTGCTCGGATTGTGGTTAAAATGAGTTTGGAACAACTTACTTGTTTTAGCAGTATGCTATTTTTAGTAAGTTCTATTTTTAGCAAGGTTCTTGCAGTTCAGTTCAGTGGCTATATTTGGCAGGTCAATTTGAGCAGTTTGGTCTCCAACACCCTTGGTGTTATTTTTGGCAGTATTTCAACAACTTGGTAATATGGCTATTTCTGGTAGGGCAGTATATTCAGTTGGTCTCTAGCTTTTGAGGTGATAAAAATGGCAAGTTTGATATTTGATGAAAATAATATTTTAAGTGAAAATATTTCCTAGGCAAAAGTGGACGACTTCTTAAGGGGAAAATATTTAAGTGATTATAATGTTTATTTTCATTTATATTGGATGCCTAGTGGAGACATAAGTTGATTTTATAAATATTTCACTTAATCACCTTGGATGCCTATCTTATGTTTGACTTGCATTTTTAATAAAGTAATATTTTTCTTATGGGGGATGATTTGGAGAAGGAGATAAAATGAAATGCAAATGTGGAATGGTGAATTTGGATTTGAATGTCATGTGGGTACCCTAATTGGAGGGAAAAGAATATTTGAATTTGGGAGAGAAAAAAGTTATAAATAAGAGGCCTTTCCCTCTCATTTGGTATCCATTATCTTTCATATTGAAATGTTGTTGAAATTGTTTTAGGCTTTGGCTTCGAAGAATGCAAACCTCCTAGTTCCTTCCTTATGGTCTTTGTGCTTGAGAGATAGTACCTAGCTGGGTATGAGACTATTTCTCATTCAAAGATAGCAGATTGAGCTTTATTGTTGAAGTTTGATGTTTTTCTCAGTTTTATAGGTTGTTGGTTTGAAGTGTTGAAAGTGATTTTTGATAGCTCTATGCACAAATTTTTGATGGTTTTGGGTATTGGCCCATTGTTTGAGTCTATCTAGGGCACCCCTTCTTGCAAAGTTTCAGATTTTATTTTGGAGCCTATGATTTTATCTTGTAGGTCCCCCTCTTGAAGGTTGTATCTTTCCTGTCACTACATTAAAAATTGTGTTTAATTCATGGTTGGGTGTTTGATGCAGTTTGTTCACTTAGAATTGGTCGCCATCATCCTAGTTTTCATTTTCAGCTCATTTCATGTTGTTTGGCCAAGTATTGAGTGAGTTAGGAGCATTTTGGTGAGGTTTCTATTTATTGGTTTACATTTTTCAGTTTGTTGGTTTTATATATCAGATTGTAGTAGTTAGAGTTTTTGGCTTGTTTTTCATAGTTGGAATTCTCTTGGATTTTAGAAAAACATTTGATATCATTTGTAGCCACTTGGGCATCTCTAATATTTGGCTATTGTAGATTTTACTTCACATTTTAAAGTTGTTTCAGTAGTATTGATCAACTCTTTAATACTTCTGCAAATTCTCTATTGTATTCCTACTTTTAGTGGAAGAGGCTAGCTTGCTACCTTATTTACTTTCCTTGCATAATAATTTCATTCCCACCATTTGGTGGAAGATACAAGCCTCATTGTCTTTACTTTCTATACTGCATTCTCATTTGTTGATTGATTGAGCCGTCACTCTACTCTCACTGAATAAGTGGTTGAGTTGCATGTTTTGTAATTCCGACATTCAATTTTCAATCTAACAATCCCTGGCACCATATACTCACACCTCACTCGTTATTGGGATCTTGGTGTACATTCTTAGTGTAGGGTTATATTTCAGTGTTGGTTTCAATCTAACGATCCCCAATGCCATATGCTCACACCTCGTTCGTCATTGGGATCTTGGTGTACATTCTTGGTGTAGGGTTACTGTTACCTATTTTTTAGCTACAACTTAAAATAGGTAGAGTTGAATTACATTCATCATTGAAAGGTACACAAATAATCTCAAATTTCCTGCTAAGTATGCATTGATCATGAAAAAAAATGATTACTTTTGAATTTAGTATTATTATGCAATAATTGTAACAGAGGAACTTATGCAATTGCATATAAATGTTGTTTTATTCATATTGTAAAAATCAAAGTCCCACACAAGCCGTGGGAGTAGCCTATTTTGATTTCTATAATCAAAGGATATATACAATAAGGAACTGAAAACTATACAACTGAAGATAACATAAGCATAAGAAAGGAAGTGATTCGTCATTGCATGTAATGATGAATCATTAAAAGATTGTTGTCTTCTAGTTGTCATATCTCTAGGAGGATCCACTCCAAAATTTTTGTTTCCTACAAGACTGTTGAAGAATGATGTTAGAGCAATGAAAAATTAGATCTTTCCTCATACCTACATTACTAGCAAAAATATAATCCAGATTCGTTCAAAGTATACATCAGATGATTAAGTTATCAAAGAGCACAAGGTTCAATGTAAGCTTTCAGCTTCATTTATTTTGCTAACATGTTTGTTCACTATGCAGGAATAGGTTTATTATATTCATGATCATTTTTCATCAGATATGTGGAAAAAAGCAGGCTCCCACAAGGGTTGAGCCCGACATATCAAAAGGACACCTCTCATTCGCATCATTTTTTGAGATTTATTGGATATTCAATTACAGTCATTAAAAGGACTGTTGTAACAAGAAAAGTTACATGAGAAGCAACCCTGCAAGTGCATATGAAGTTTTCAAGGGTAGTGAAGCATGTGCATATGACAACTATAAAAGAACAATCACAGTGTACATAGCTCATATGATGGGGCAACAACTAGAACAACATGAAATTCATTTACAAAGTCTCATTTGACAGCTTTTAGAAGCCATTGATGTTGATAGGCATCATTTATAAACTTAGTGCATTCCATGGGAGAAAGGAATCATAGTCATCATGATTTATATTACAATGTACCTTTAAAACACCAATACTTTTCCAAATCAAGAAGGACAAAAACTGAAAAGTGAAGAGTCCCAGAGATAATCAAATGATAGTGGAGATCAAAGAAAGGCAGCACATGGGAAAATTCACCCTCACAAAGTATAAAGACAAAGATCATATTATAAGTATTGAGGCAGTTATTAAGGGAAAACAATGCTATCATTTTCTTGCGAATACAATGATATATACATTATTCCAAAATAAATATATGGTGGCATTTTCACTGTCTAAACAATGATTATTAAAGGTACCATCAGGTTCACATTTAAAACCTTTAAAGAGCTTTGCAATTGTGGCATGAGTTTCCATACTTTGTAACAAATTTAGGGTGACAACAAACTGTGAGAGATTAAACAAATGAAACACATTCTAGTTCAAGGGAATAGAGTCTCCAAGGATAGTATGGCATATGTATAAGGTTGGAATAACAAATGCAAGAGGTTTATGAGAATAAACCAAATGAGTGCAGTATCTAACAATAACCTTTGATTATGCATAGATACCAAGGAGTCGGGCACTTATGGTTGGCATTGACTTACATATTCAAGGAGGCCATGTTTGCATGCATGTACTTATATTGTTACTAGTTACGTCATATTTTTATACCATTTTCTAAATGTGCCATCTTCATTTATGTTGTAAAGGATCAAAAGGATGCATAAAATTATGTTATAGTTCATTCATACATTGTTATAAGAAGCAACAGATTTGAATACGAGCATTGCCTATCTTTGAATAAAATAACAGTTCATCTTATGAATAGTTTGGTTAAATGTAAAGAGGGCAGTCCAACATTTCTTTCAGCAATATATGAAAACAGGTGAACAAGTGCCATAGAAGCAGAGGCCATGACCTACATACAGGGTCAGCCAAACCCTCAAGCTCATAAACAATCATGCAAGGCTATGGCTTCATAGGTATAAGAAAACCCAGTATGAGGAAACCCTCAGACACTTTCTAAATGCTAAATACATAGAAGGAAGGTCAAGAGTTTTGCAACTTGAGAATACAACCATCGGATGAAGAGTTCTTCAATAGGGTATAGTATTAAATGATGACTTACGAAATATACTTATAGTCATAAGTCTTTGCCAGTGCTTCCAATGAAAATAAGCCCGCAGGCCTTCACATCTTCAAGTCATAAATCACCAGTAAAGTAGTACAAATGGACAAAGGGATGACATAAAATACTTAGAAGGAAAGGACCTTCATGGCCGCCATTATTTTCTTGAATACCCATTTGAGAAGTTTCAAAAAGATAAAATACAAAATACCCACTTTGGGGTTCGCTAAAAAATTATGAATATACTAGTTCTCTATGTTTTAGATCATGGGTCAAGCCCAAAAATGGGAGAGAAGCAAGGAGAGGCCATGACCCTCAAAAGGAGAACAAAAATTATCACATTTTTTTTAACAGAAAAGAGGGATACCCATTTTCAAACTCATTTTCTTTATTTCTTAAATAGGAAGAGAAAAATAAAATAAGAAGAATGACTATGGCGGCGGGTTTACCTTTGAGCTCCATGTGTTTTCTATTTTGAAACTTTTCAAGCTGCAAGACTTTTGTTTTTGTCTTCTTTCAGTAAGCTCTCAAAACCAGTGCTTTGTGGCGGCTAGGACTGAGTGGTGGAAACAAAACAAATAAATCCATAGAAAGAAACAAGAATGTATCAAAAAAATACTCATGGCCGCGGCCAAGAAAGCCAAAGATGCTCAAAAATGGAAGTCAATGCTCAAAGGACACTTACCCATGCATTTTCCTATAAAAATCTCTATGGAGTCACCCCAAAAATGATAGAATTTGCGTGGTTGAGCTCAAGTCTAGACCCTAGCTCATGGCGGATAGCAACAGTTTGTTCATAAAATGAAAAATAAAGAAATAAGGAGAAGATTAGGGTTCAACATTCCTTTTTACTCTCTGCCCTAATCTTTTGATGGGTGTTTTTGACTAAGTTTTAAAAATAATAACCATTTCATAATTTGCCTGTGATATTGAATTTTTGAGTCAATGAACCTAATGATGTGCTGTGGTGATTGAAATATATCTCAAGTGTGTTGGCCAATGTGAATAATGCATGGTGTTTTTGCATTACAAAAGTAGGCGAAGTGGTGGTGAAGACTTTCATGCATGGGAGACAATTCGAGTTTCATTTTCAGTTGGCTTCAGTGGAGTTGGAGTCTATTTTTAGACCTATTTATCATGCACTCTGAAGTGCAACTGGAGTACTTTTCATGCATTATGGAGTTTATTTTTGATCACTTACATGCAATTTTGGGTCTCCACCAGTTCATCTACTCAAGAGGCAGAGTTGAGCCTATTTTTGGCTCTTTTCATGCAGTTTTGGCTCATTTTTGGGAGGATCTTCATATCTGCTCAGATTTCACATTGGAGATGCAAATATTTTCATTTTTACTTGGAGTTAGCTTTCAGTTCCACCTCTTGGCTACTTTATGCATGCCTTATTGTATATATTGGAAAAAGTTAGTCTTTTTCCTTTAGTTCTTGTTTTCTGCCTTTGCCTTCAGCAAAGAGACTTCATGTAATTCAACTTTTTAGAATTCAATAGATTATTCAATAGGTTATTACAGGTTAATAGACTTTGTCAAATTGCATAATTTCCTTCAAGTATTTGATTAAATCAATGTTTCCCGTTTTAGTCTTTGGTGCTTTGTGTTTTGCTTAGAAACCTTTAAATCTTTGTCTCACCTATTGATGCATGTGCACGATGGCAGTTTATTACAGGTCATTAATTATGCTTTTAAGTTTATCTTTCCTCTTAATTTGTGAAAACTTTGTTTTTCCTTAGTAAGACAAAGGTTGAACTGAGCCTTTTATTGAATTAATTGTGTAATTAAGGTGCCTAGATTAAGTTGTGTTAACAGATTCTGAGAATATTAGTTTCTTTCGGTGCATCACCATAGTTCAGTTTTCCAGTTTTGCATTAGATTAAATCTTTTTCCCTTTTCCAATCAAATTTTAAGTCCATAATCAGAAATCCATATAGGAATTCGGCCTAGAATCCAAAGGTTTACTTTCAAATAGGATACCCACAACCTAAAAGTAATCCAATGTAACACGAGATTGCAAAGTTTTACAGCTTTCCATGCGGGTGCAAATCCCTGTGATAACAATTACATTCCAGTGTTGGTTTGGATTTGCTAATGCTGACAGGTGATATGGTTGTTAAAAATTGAAAAACAATGTAAGGAGGTCATTTCATTAGTTTAAACTAAAAAATCACGAAAAAAAGACACAAAACTATTTTATTTTAGCTTAATTTTTTTTTTAAAGTTTGAAATTAATTTATTAATATAAAATATATTTCAACTAAAACTTAACTTTTAATTGTAATCAAACAAACCTAATATAAATTTACTATCATTTTACTCATGACAACCTATAAACCCTAAATCCTAAACCTATAAACTTCAGTGGCATCCCTGGCATATATTTTCCAATCATCCTACCCACTCTGAGCAATTATTCATCCAACAAAGCACCAGATATTCTTACCATAATAATCAATTGAGGAATAAAGCGAATCCATACATATAAAATAGCAAACCAAGATAAGTACACCCCAAGCTACCTTTGATAAGAGGAAAATTGTATGAGAAATATTTGAGTATCACATTGGGAGAAAACAAGGATTAGATGGATGGTATCTACACATGTCAACTGCTTGTCTCAAAGGACTATTTTAACAAATATAAGAACAAGATAAAGTAAATTCTAAACTCATCTTCTATTTCATCAAAATATAGGAGAGAGTGTTGTGTCTAGAGGAAGCATAGTTGGTCTAGTAAGGCACAATTTCTAACAAATTGTATTATAGTGTTATGTTTTAATTCTCTTCCTTTGAAGAGGGTTCTCCCAGCCTCTGATGCAACATACAAGAAGAATGATTTATTCAATATATACAAGAAAGATGGTAATTTATTTGACATGGTTGCAATGTGTTGGAATATTTCACATCATCTCATTCACAAACAACTTAGAATATTTGAGGATTTTATAATTTTTCTGATGTTTCTTCTTCATATTCAAAGGTAGCATACCAGTCAGCATGAAGCCCCTATTCTTGAAATGGAGGAGAAAGCTCCAAGACTTCTCATTTGCATTTCCATGACCCAACAATACCATCTTATTGGGGTTCAAAGGACTATTAATTGACCTTCAAATATTTATTTTCTAGGTGGATAGTTAAAACCTTTCTTTATTTTGGATGAAATGGAGTTAGAAGAAACCTATGAATTTCACTAATGGTAAAGCATGAAGCTCTTTTTCTGACCAAACATGAATGCAAAATAAGGTCACTCCTTTGTAGGTTATGACAAAGGCATAGTATTTTACCAGTTCCTAATGTATTGCAAGTTTCCTAGCAGGGTTTTGTAGTCTTTCTGCTTAATTTGGATATTGTTTCAAAAGACACCCCATACAAATTTCTATAAATTGTGCAAATCAGATCAATTTTGCTACAGACCAGCTTCACTATACATACATACAATATATGATGGAGTGCAAAAGAAGAACAAATATTAATTCGTGAATATAGTTAGCATGATGATGCAGCCTATTCAGATCTAGGAGGGGTATAGATGTATGAAGATTCCTACAAAATTTTTAATGTATCGATAGGAGTATGGACAACACCAAACTTATCATATATAAGATGTTATTTGGAATTCATTCTAGGCATCCCCTTGAGCATTAGGCTCTCACACCATCCAATCCAACAAGATTTATACAGCTCATTTCAAATGACTAGAATTAGGAGGCACCATTTAGACCCTCTTGACTAATCCCTCTTGGAGGGTTTAGACATTTTCCTTCAAGACAATTTCCCAATGCCCTATTAAAATCAACTCAACATTCCATCCAAGCCAACCATATTTATAAGGCCTATTTAAAATGAATAGAATTAGGGTTCACCATAGGGAAGCTATTGATCAATATGATTTAAATTGGATAACTCAGTTGGTTGAGATAATCATACTTCATAGTTTGTATGTTTAAAGAAAAAATTTCAGAAATTTTTCACTCACTCTAGGATATAGAATTGGGCAGAAAGAGAATGCAAAGCTTGGTCACATTCAACTTAACAAATCAGCATGATTCTTTCTTACACCATTGAATTTGTAGAAGGAAAAGAATCACACATTAGTAGTAGAATAAAGCAAGTATTGATTTTATAGCATTGTGGGCATGTTTTCAAGAATTAACACATTACAAATAGAAAGAAAGATGTATATGGTAGCCAAAAGATATAACAAACATCGAACTTTACATCTTATGTATTGGTTTCAATAGCATAGTGCATCAAATCAGCACATAAATAAATTTATATAGCTGTTGAAGAATTGCACATTAAGATATCCAAGTAAATATGAATCACAATCCTTCTCCAAAGAGATCAAAGACAAACAGTTTCCATCAATAGAATTTCCCAATGTTCTCATACCCTAAGTTTTGTTCAACTTTTTAGGTTGAGAAGTGATCCCCAAAATATTGGTTATTGACCCAAAACACAACCAAACATAGTGGCACATCATGAAATTTTATAAATATATATAGAGTATGAACAAATTAAATTTCATTTTTGAAACTTGGGCCAAGTACAATGATATTAGACAAATATACATGAATGTATTAGAACAATTCTTTTTCTCTATGACCAACTTGAAAACTTATCAAATTTGAGTCTCTTGGCAAATAGATTCAAATTCATCTTGCATTTTAGAAATGTGTGAACTATTAATATTAAGAAATTTGCACAATTCAAATTCATGACATTAAAATATTTATAAATGAATAGAGACTACACATGACCATCATTTTATATGAGAGATTATAAACTAGAATAGAATGATATATCTAGATGTATCTATTATGCCTTGCATAACCACCCCATCTTTTGCCTTGGTCAAAATGGGTTCCCCTTTTTGTTTTCGTCCTTGTTTGTTTTCCAAAAAAAGTTTGGATTTATTCTTCTCCAGTACTTTTTTTTTCTTTGGTTTGTTCTGTCAGAATCGGAACTGAAACTAAATCGGGTTTTGGAACTTGTTTCAAAGATCAATTTTGATCCCCGTCCCGACGGTCTTTTCTTTTTATGATCTTTTGGTTTTGTCTTTGTCGGAGCTGGAGCCAGAATGGATGTTAAGCTTGAAGTCATTCATAGTTTCGAAATAAAGGTTCATTCTGCCTCCACCTCCGCCTTTTGGTCTTTTTGTTTAGACTTAGGTTTTATTTTTGGTTTTTCTCATTTTTGTCTTCGTGTTTTTATTTGAATTTTTGTTTTGTTTTCTTCTCTGTTGGTGGAACCGGAGCCAGAACAGGAACCAAATGCGAAACTTGGATAAAGATTCTAAATCAATTCCCAATCCGATTTTGCTCCCGTCGTTTTTGAGGTTTGACTTTCCTGAAGTCGTACTGCAGTAATGTGTCAGTTCCCTTTGCAGTTCTGACTCTGCTCTCCCACATTTATGGCATTAATTATAGGAGCTTTGCACGTATGAAATTGTGAGTTTTTACCATAATTAGGGTTTAACTGGTAGTTATCATCATTGTTTAAAAGATCAAGAGTGAACCAGAGTTGCAATGGAGCATTTGTGTGTGTGAGTCGATTGAAAGGGAGACAATTACAAGTGGAATTGCTTCAGGGGACTAACTTATTTATTTGCGTTTGAGGTAGGGTTTCTTATTCTTTTCTTTCATTATTTTGCGAATTGTTTCGTTTGGGTTGTTTGCGTGAATTCGTGATTGATCGATCTTCTTATGGGTTCTTGTGGTTTGTGTTGTTCTTATGCTTTTTTATTCTTTTGTTTCTTTGTTTTCATTTTGCTTCTTTAGTATGTTAGTTTTTTTTTCCTCACAGTCGTTTTAACGTTTAAACGTGACCGTACTGTGATGCCCTAGATTTTAAATAGCATAGATTAGTTACTATTCTTTTGTTTGTAAGGTTTGGTAGATTATGATTTTACTTAAGATTTTTGTTGCGCATCATCTGGTTATTTTGAATTAGGTTAAAATTGATGCCCTAGGTTGTTAGAGGTTGAGGTTTTGTTAGTTAGGGTTTTGGTGCCTGTTCCATTTTTAAATATGATGCCCTAATTGGTCTGGTTGTCTTTCGGTCATATGGGTAGTTCTTTTAAAGATTATTTTTAAGCCCTTTTCATCTTCATATGACCCAGTTCTTAGATCTTAGGGTTTATTATCCAATCGAAAGCATTTATGATGTCACGGTTATTTTAAGCGAAAGCAGGATCGGAATCGATTTAGACTTTGAACCATGTTTTGTAGAAATTTTTGATTCCATTTCCATCCCGTCTTTTACTCCGCTTACAATAAGAAGCAGGCTTTCAAAATACTGGTAACCTAGGCGGAAGTAGAACTGAATATAAAATTAGAAAATCTTCATGGAGCCAAATCGGTTTTCATTCCGATTTCGATTCTGGTTACCGTTCCAACTCTGACTCCAGTCCCGCCTTGTTATTACTATAATCTCAATATCTATTTTGACTCTGATCCCAACAATGTTTTAAAACAGACTATTTAGAATGTTTTTTGCCTGGTTACGCCTCTGAGATATATTAGAAGGGTAAGATCTTAAAGCATATTTTGTTATATTTGTTCAATGATCTAATTTAAGGTTTTGTTGCAGGAAGTTAAAGAATGTCAAGAATATCAGGAGAAGCTACTCAGAGGAGTCAGTCTACAAAAACTTTGAAGGCATCAACTAAGCCTAAGAAGGTTAAACCATAACAACTACCTTATACCTTGAGGTATAACCATAGGGGTCTTGTTTTTACTGTTAGAAAGGTGGAATCTGATTGGGATGATATAACTGACACCAATCTAGGCCCATTCAATTATGAGGAGCTATACTTAGAAACATTTACTAAGGATGTAACAGGGAGAACTAGAAGAATAGATGAGTCTAGTTTGGCTCACATCAGTATGTTTCCTCTATCCATCCAATGCCCATAATTGATCATGATAGCAGCTGGGGATTACAATCCTCCCACTAGGAAGTGTGTGGATTCATAGGATAATGTGATCATAGACCTAACTCCTCAAATGTTTCAACTTATGTTCAGTGTCCCTGATCCAAAGAATCTTGCACAACTGAATGAGGCAAAGGCTTTGGAGATGTATAGCAAATACAAAGAGACCAATAGGGCGCACTTAAACAAGAAATGGTTAAGAATGAAGAAGAAGTCCCTGACAAAGCTCTCAGATCAGCCAAAGAGGGTAGAATTTTACAAGGAAGTATCAGATCTTATAACGATGTTGTCTAGAGTTTTTGGAAAGAGGGATGCATTTAATTTCAAGGAATGGATGTTTCCATTTATTCAGACAATCTTTGATGGCAAGCAACAATTTGATTGGCCTATGATTATCTTAGACAACATACATGATCAGTTGACTAGAGTAAGGGAAACTAAGAACTTCTTCATGACCTCTTATGTTGTCTATGTAGTAGCAAGGGGAGGCATCTTTCCGGGATTGAACAGAGTAGGTGTATTGGGAGAAGCTAACGGGAAAAACAAAGTTTGGAATCATTATGACCAGTTGTCCCTGCAGATTCCTGAGCTACACTTTAGAAGGGTTAATGATGCATTTTTGTATGTGGTTATTAACCAAATTAATGGAGATGCAGGATATAGGCTAAGTCAGGAGGCCATGGCCTTTATCATAGAATGGGGATGTTGGTATATCCAATACCCCAAGTTCACTTATTTCAGGTTGGAAAGATTTGAGGGTCATCCCCACTTACTTCCAAGATGTTGCAGCAACAAGGTGATTTTGATGGAGTTTGTCTATCAAGCTCTAGGGGTCAATTCCCAGTTGGAAATAAAACACAAACCTGGTTGTCACAAGTTCCCCATGCAATTGGGTGAGTATAGTTGCCCACATCTTGTGGGAGCTAAAGTGATTTGTAGTGAATTGGTGCATTTGAAGTTGGGATTATACACCTCCCGAAAGTATTTTGATCCAAAGAAGAAGATGAGTACTTTGCTGGAAAATTTCTGGAGTGATCTCCAAGATGAGTATGACCTTAGAAAGAGGAATTATGAGAGGTTACCTATTCCACTCATGGTCAAATTTGGAGTGACAATTGATGTTCCTGATGCACTATAGGATGATGGGGTAGTGTTGGATCCATCCTATGAGGCACAAAGCATAGGTACAAATTTTTTGGATCCAGTGGATTGGGATGCTAAGGAAACCATTGATATCAAACATATAGCAAGACCTATACTAGATAGGAGTACCCAATGGGTTGTTCTTAGAGCTAAAGCTCTTGGAGGTCCAGCTCCCAAGAAAGGGAAAGGATACAAAAGAACTAAGAGGAGAGTGCCACCTAAAGAACCATTAGAGTTCTTCCCTCTTGACATAGAAGAGATTGAGCTGGAAGCTTCAGCTCAAGATGAACCTGAGGCACTTGACAAAAATGTCCCAACAGGAGTGGTGGCTCCAATATCATTTGTAGGAGAGTCATCTGCTCAAGTCCTTCCTATAGAGCAACAAGGAGGAGAAATGCCTAAGGGGACTCTCCATGAAATAGCTGAAACCTTAAAGGGAAAGGAAGTGGAGATGGAGATCCATGATATTGAAACATATTATGATGAGACCTTGTCAAAAAAGGATGTGCAAGAGGAGATGTCTCTAGAGACTGAACATTTGTTAACTAAAGAAGATCAATGGGCACTATTTGAGGAAGCAAAGAAAGCTTCAGATGATTAAGCACATCTAGAAGCAATGGAGAAGCAAAAGGAAATAGATGCTAAGGCACAAGCAGATGCCTTACTTCAAAAACAAAAAATGGAAGCCAAGCTAAGAGATGATGAAGTGATGAAATAGCAAAGGCAAAAGGAGCAGGAGCTCAAGACCAAAGAAGAAAATGATAAGCTAGAGATGGTGCAGAAGATCCATGATCTAGAGGAGGAAAAGGCTAAGTAGCGGAGGGAGAGAGAAGCCCTTGAGGCCAAATTGAAAATAATTTAAGAAGCCTATAAGAAGAAGGAGGAAGCAGAATGCACACAAAAAGAGAAAGATGCTGAGGAGCTGGCCAAGCAGCTAAAAAAGGAAAAGGAAGCCTCAGACAGACTTAAAGCATTGGAAGAAGAGAGAAATAAGTTACTTGTAGAGAAAAGGTTGGAAGAGGAAAAATTGAAGAAGGAACAAGAAGACAAGAAGATGCAAGAACAAAAGGACAAGGAAGAAGCTGAAAAGTTTTCACAGGAAAATGTAGAGCAAGAAGAACAAGATGTACAGGAGGTTGATCCTCAACCTAAGGTTAATATGCTACAACCTTTATCCTCTACAACTCCTACTTCTTCTTCTACTATAATGACCACTAATCCAAGTGCTCCCACTTGGTTAAAACTTGATCTTCAAAAGAGGCCAGTAACACCCTCACAACCTCTTAATTGGGATGACATGATGAAAGAGATTGAAATGGAAAGACCCAAGAAGAAGGATAAAATTATGCATTCCACTAGACTCACTAAAGGAGGAGAAATTGTTATTGAATGTGCAATACCTGTGGCAGATAAGGATGTGGGGGATATGTAGTTAATTGATTACCAGTTGGTCACGGTCAATTTGGGAAGACCCACAATAAATCAACAAATGAACCTAATTAATGTGGTAGCATCATCCACCAAATCAAAGATGATAAAGGATAAACAGAGAAAGGATGAGCTTAAGGCTCAATTGGATAAAATACACACCTTCTTGAAGAATGTTTATGCTCCGAGGTCATAGCAAATTACCACCATAGAGACACAGGTTTTGCTTAGGAAGAGAGAGGTGGATGATTTGGAGCAAATAAGGAGTAAGGCTAGGATGATGGATAGATGGACCGAGAAGCTCAATCAAGAAGTAGGTGAGGTGCTAGAAGGTAGTTATGAGGTTCATGAGAAATATTTGAAGCTAATAAAAGAAATGAGTCAGCATGCTAAAGCATTGGGAGAACAAGAGGAGGAGTATAGAGGGCATATCCAAAAGCTAAACGAGATCAATAAATTATCGAAATCCACTCTTTTGGAGCAGTCAATCCTTGAAGAGGACAACACAAATTTCTTGGAAAAGGCCTCCAGCATAATCTGGTATAGAGCTATTTTTTTGTACAAACATAAGAATGAAGTTCAGGATTCTAGCAAGGATCTAAATAAACAACTTGATGAGCTAGAAGCTATTATTGCTATTCTAGTGAATGTTGATATACCGATGAAGGAAGGCTTGCCTTTAAGTCAGTTAAAAGAGAAATGGGATGGTAGACTTAAAGAGGTCGTACAAAAGGGAGATGATGGAGAAAATCTGTTGTTGGATCGATTGATGGATATTAGAGAAGAGGTAAGGGCTACTAGAAGGGAGTTTACAAAGTTGAGAGACATGGGAGAGTTTATTTTTTGTTGAATTGAAGAGGATCAAGTTCGAAGATAGTTGGATTGATGGACTAGATTTGGATATACTTCAACAAGTCTTCTCTAGTTATGATGAGTACACTTCAGAGAAAAATTCGCATACATGACTGACAGTCTTATGGGGCACATGGCTTTCTTTTCTCCTCTCTCTTTTTCTCTCTAGTTTACTAGATGATCAATATGGGAAGTAGAGATCAATTGATCTGAGTTTCCAAGGAAGTTTAAGTTCCTAAAAAGGTGGATCTCGACTTTAGATAGAGAGGACTTCATATTTTGTACATCTATATATACCTATAGGGTACAATATTGTAAAGGTCAGCTGATGAGAATAAGATTAGCTACCTGATAGTAGGAGATAGGAATTTTATAGCTTTGGAAAGACACTTTGTTATTATTAGTTACAGTTGAATACAAATACAATTTTTTTTAATGCACCATAGATGTGTGATTGTAATGGTTAAATTAAGCACCATAGATGCATGCGATAGTATGGACTGTTCTGTAAATTGCATCATGTTATGGTTTTCTTGATCTCTTGGAAGAACATTCATTGTTGAAGATATATGTCCGGATAATAGATAATTTTTTATTCATGTTTCACTGATGTATGCCTTGATCTATCTATTTCTTTTATTTAAAACCCCCTTTTCGTTAAAAATAGATTAATGAATCCATCATTGCTTGCATTCCTTATTACTAGTAAAGGCCCCTTGAATATTACAGTTGCATGGACTAATTGAGTGACACCAGACAGTTGAGAACCAACTACCAGGACCTTGGGAGTTAGGCTACTATATGTTGTCTTTCTTTTTCAAGAGAAATAGAGTAGAGATATTATGTTTAACGTTGTTTGTGCCATTCTCACCATCAACAGATGTGGCGCTAGAAGGAGGGCCAAAGGAAAAAGCTAGCTCGCATTGTGTTATTCGCACCAGAGAAATACGAGAGGATTCTCAGATCCTCTACTGACCTTGAACCATTAGAAGAACTCCAAACCCCGGTTAGACCTAGACCCCATGGTCATAGAATTTTGATTCAACCATTGCCACCACCACTTACTCCACCTGAATTTCAACCAAATCCACGCACACCACCACCAATCCAACCTACATCACCACCACTAGCTCGACCAGTGTCACCACTAGTTCAACCTACCTCACCACCACCAATTCGACCAGTGTCACCACTAGTTCGACCTATATCACCACCACCTACTCAACCAATCCTACCCATGGCTTACTTTATGAATAACCCCTTTCCGCTAGGGACTATTCCAGGGGGAATCCATGATCTACAGAAGAATCCAAAATTTTTTTGTCCCAAGTACATGCATGGGGAATCAAGAAGCACATAGGAGCATATACAAATGTTCAAAGATGCTTGTACCTGTGCTCAAGTGGCTCATGAAGATGTGGTATGTAGATTGTTTCCTTATTGTTTAGGGGATATGGCATATAACTGGTACTTAAATCTACCTCGGGGATCTATTATGGGTTGGATAGATTTAGAAAACACATTTATTAATCAATTCTGGGTCTACGTAGACCTTGCCATCCTGTATCACTAGTTTGCCACCATAAAAAAAGAACATCATGAGCCATTGCCTCTATTCAACACTAGATTCCAAAGGATGTTTCGTAGGCTGCAAGATTCTTACTTAGTGGCTGAGAATATTGCCATTCAGGTGTATTTAAGAGCTGTTGATCCCTTGACTGGCCTATTCTTACAAAGGACTTATCTGCCCAATGAAATTGACTCTCTATCTAAAGTGTATCATTTAGCCATCAAATTGCAACAACAAATAAGTCTGCAATCAAGAGGTTTAGGAGTAGCTCTTCCTCCCATGAGTTATTAGATGCATAACCCACCATTGTACAACACTGTCCCAAGGATGTATTACTCTCAATATGGACCTGTGTCTGAATTGCAGGCCCCACCTACCATGTCCTTTTTTGGCAATGGCATGCAAGATTCTCCCCAACAACAAGTAGGAGGATGAACACATGTTCATTCCCCATCCATAGTGTAGAATGTACAAAATGAATAGGCTGTTCAACTGACCAATGAGTTAGAGACTCTCAAGAAGACTCTATCTCAAATGTCTAATGATATGGCACAACTTAGGCATAACCCTCGCCACAACCAAAACCAGAATGATCAAAACTAGGGAGGTTACAACAACCAAGGGAGTTATTCCAATCAGAATGGGAATTAGAACACCAACCAAAATGTCCAGAATCAGAACCCCTCTAATCAAAATTACCAAAATTAGAACAGAGGATATAACCAGAGGTCCAACAACAACAATAGGCAGTGGAATATTGGACCTAACAATGGGGGAGTTTCCCATAATTATTAGTTAGGTGATGAGAGATCACATACTGCAAATGTGGCTGACCTTAATTTCATGACTAATTGGTGCATGCTACACGATACTGCAACACATTTTGAGGTTAATTGCCCAAAAATGGAGAAAATGGTAAAAATTGCATAAACTGATTCCCATCCTCTAGCAGGAAATTCCAATCAGGATAACGGGCCAGTAAGTACTACTATGACTTTTGATACTATTGAAGAGAAATACCAATTTCCCATGCAAGGAGATAATGAGCTAGAGGAGGATGTGTATGATGCCCAAGCCTTCCAGTCCAAAGGTGGTCACTTTTTGAGAAATCAAAATAAGGGCCCATTTACTACATCTGCAACCCCAAACAATATGGTTCCACCTAACCAAAATGCAGATAATAATCCCCCGCCACCGAAGGGACCCTTTGACCCTCAGAATAGAGGTAATCCGCCTCCTTTTCCTAAATATCAAGTGATGAATGATTCAGAATTTGATTTTATTGTAGAACTGTAGAGACAAAAGACGTCATTATCATTCTTTGACATCATGAAGTGGTGCTCGGCTCAATGTGAAGTGGTATTGAAGGCCCTGGAGGAGGCAGACCTCTTAAAGGGAAAAGGTCAAGTGACTCCAATGAAGGAGACAAATGCAATCTATAATGGTAAGACCAGTACCCCACCTTTCCTTTTAAGTTTAAGGGTTTTTGGAAAGAATTTGCATAACTGTTTATTGGACTCTGGAGCATCGGGTAATGCTATGCCTTTTTCAATATGTAAGAAGTTAGGATTAAATCCTATCCCGACCAATAAGAAAGTGATCCAGTTAGACAAAACTGAGGTCAATGTTGTAGGAGAACTAAAGAACATGCATGTAAAGGTAGGATCAGATCCAAGGATCCAAACCTACATAGATATCCCAGAGACATATGGTATGCTCCTAAGTCGGGAGCTAATGAAAAGTATTGGGGGATATTTGTCCTTGGATTTATCTCACATGTGGTTACCTTGGAAGGGGGTAGCAATGCAGATAAGGATTGAGAGTGAACCAAGGCTCAAGCATATGATTATGGAATATGATGCTTCAAATGAAGTAGCATATTTTGAGACTGAGATAAGAGTTTACAAACAAGAGGAAGTCTTGACCTTCTCTGTACTCAATCCTGAGGATACATTGCCCCTAGAACACAATGACCCGATGATTAGCATCAACCAACAAGTTCTAATAAGGAAATTGCAACAAGATAAGCTGCTATTAGGAGAAGAAACCGATTTGAGCAGTTTGTTGCTTCCTAATTGGTGTAGGATTCATTATCACAATCATTCAAAGTTAACATGCTCACCATGCCTAGATATCTTAAATCATATAGGCCAGCCTCAACAAATATTTCAAGAGAAACCCCAAACACCCATCAATGAGTTTTATTTTACAATTAAGGATGCTACCATTCTCACTTGGACTAGTCTTTCTCAAGAGGAAGGTTCCTCACCAGTAGAGCAGACTCAGGTTCTATGCTCTAAGATTCAAGAAGAAATTGAGGTGTCTCAATTCTTTTCCAATACACCTGTGCCAGATACTCTACCAATGCCTAAGGCATTGATAAAAGATGAATTGTATTGCAATTTAACCCAAGAGGTTGTTCAAGAAGTGATTCTTGACCCAACTGTGAATATAGAAATGTCTTCAAGTGAGCCTTGCCCCAAGTCAATTTCTGATGACCAGCAAAAGTCTGAGCTGCCACATATTCCAAGTAAGTCATCCTCTATTATCCCTAAAAAGAAAGATCTCCCAGCCAAAGACCAATTGTGGAGTCTTAAATTTGATGGCTCCAAATCCAAAGCAGGAAGTGGAGCATGGATTGAACTAACCAACTCGAAAGGGAAAATTTACTTTGCGTCTTACAGGTTGTAGTTTGGCTGCACAAACAGCGTGGTTGAGCATGAAGCACTTGCTCGTGGAATTATGTTTTCTCATAAAAAGAAGGTTACTGCTCTCACAGTTATGGGGGATTCTGAAGTGATCGTAAAACAGGTACGTAGCCAGTATACGTGTCATAACAAAAGATTGGTTGCATACAAAAATAGAGTTTGGAACTTAATTGAAGACTTTGATGCTTTTGGGATTACTCTGATGCTTAGAGAAGCTAATCAAGTTGTAGATGCCCTTGCCATTGCTACAAGCACATTAAACCCATGCAAGACTCTAATCTAAAGAGATTTTTAGTTGAATTGATTTTAGTCCCAGTTGTTCCTGATAATGTCCAAAAATTTTAGGTATTTGATGATGATCAACATGTATTGGCCTTTTTGGAAAGTTTAGATGTCTTTGAAGGGCAGATAATAGATGAATCTGAAAGAGACTAGGGAGATTGGAATCCTGAGAAGGAAGGTGCGGAAGGGATATTAGAGCTAAAAAGCAATAGCATTCCGAAAGGGATGGTAGCTTTGGAGAGAATATTTGATTCTGACCCACGGGCTCATCAAAGGGTGCCTACAGAGAGTGATGGAGGAAAATATGAATCTATTAATTTGACTCACTCAGGCCCTGAAAGGAATGTCCTCATAGGAAAGACTTGTCCTCAAGAAATTAAGGACAAGATAGTCAAAGTTTTGGAGTAGAACATTACAGGCATTGTTTGGAGTTATGATGACCTCAAAACCTTTGACACTTCAGTGATCACACATACCATACCTCTCAAGCCAGAAGCCAAGCCCTTCCATCAGAAACAACACCCGATCAATGCTTTAATTGAGCCCCTGATCCAAAAAGAGGTGCAAAAGCTCCTATTTGCAAGAATAATCTTTCCTATTAGACATTCTACCTGGGTGGCAAATTTAGTTCCTATACGCAAAAAGAAAGGTGAAATCAGATTATGTGTTGATTTCAGGAATCTAAATAAAGCCTCTGAGAAGGATAATTATCCACTACCCTCTCTTGATGAAGTGCTACAAAAGGTTAATGGGTCTTAGATGATGTCATTTTTAGATGGTTATTCTGGATACAATTAGGTTCTTGTCAGTCATGAGGACAGAATGAAGACGACTTTCACCACCAAATGGGGCACATTTTCCTATCAGAGGATGCCTTTCGGTCTTATCAACTCTGGAGCAACCTTTCAACAGGCAATGGACGTAGCCTTCAAATATTTGATAGGGAAGTGTATAATTATTTATGTGGATGATTTAACCATCTTCTCCAAGAATAGAGAAGACCATGCAGCGAATCTGGAAAAATTCTTCAAGAAATGTATAAGCTATGGTGTCTCCCTCAATCCAAAGAAGCGTGTGTTTGGAGTATCAGAAGGGAAACTCCTAGGTCACATCATATCAGAAGAAGGGATATCCATACACCCTAATCAAGTGGAGGCTATCTCGAAATTAACAAGGCTAGGCAACAAGAAAAAATTGAGATCCTTCTTTGGGAGGATCAATTTTGTTAGAAAATTTATAACAAGGTTTGCGGAGATCGTCAAACCTCTAAATGAAATGATGAAGAAAGAGGAAAAGATTGAGTGGAGTAATGAGGCTAAATCTGCTTTCTCATAGAACAAACAACCAATATCCGAGGCGCCTATTTTGACAAGCCCAAATTATTTAAAACCTTTTTATATCTATTCTTTCACATCTGACCATTCATGTGTAGCTATGTTAACACAACGAAGAGGAGAGGGAGAGGAAAGACCTATTACCTTCATGAGCTCTCCATTTAAGAATGCAAAAGTGAGATACCCACCACTGGAGAAACAAGCCTTTGCATTGGTTTGAGTGGTAAAGAAGTTCAGGCATTACATTTTGCGAAGTCAAGTAATGGCCATAGTTCCTGATCTAGCTGTGAAGTCTCTCTTGATGCAAAGTGAATTGGGAGAGCGAAGAGGAAAGTGGATGACAATTCTACAAGAATTTGACTTAGAGATTCACCTGATGAAACTTGTCCGAGGGCAAGGTTTATTGAAAGCAATGGTAGATGTGGACAAAAACATCACTTGTCAACAGTATACTATCCAGTCATTTACTAAGGATCCCTGGTACACAAACTTGATTTTCTTCCTCCTCAATAATAGATGTCCAGAAGGAATGAATGCTACTTAGAGGAGAGCATTGAGGATGAAGAGCGCTCACTACATGCTTAAAGGGGGATCCATCTATAGAAATAATTTTTCAAGGGATTTACTTGCGTTGTTTAGATCAGTAAGAGGCCAAGCATGCCATTTCTGAGTTTCATGGAAGGCATGGAACGAGACATGGGTCTACGGATGCTTTGGCTCATCAGATTCTTAGATCAAGCTATTATTGGCCTTATGTATTTCGGGATGCACACCAACATGTCATAACCTGTCATGTATGTCAAAATTTTGTACCCAGGGAAAGAAATTCGACAATGCCTTTGCAACCAATATATGAGGTAAGACCGTTTGCTCAATGGGCACTGGATTTTGTAGGTGTTATTTGTTAGCTCTCAAAAACACAGGTTTGAACCACGAAAGGTTTCCAAGCTTTCACAATGTTTTAGGGTAACATAACAAGGTTTGGAACAATCAAACCTTCTACTCTTTGGGTGCTGCTAGACCTAGGCGGGTGTACCTAATTGAATTAAGCAGACTTGACCTTTGATCTCTTCCTATAGCCCTAATTTATCCATGATGGAAAATGAAATGGACAAAATAAATCAAATTTGGTATAAATTGTATATCAATATTCAAAACAAAACCCTAATACGCTCAACTAACAAATATAAAAATGTGAGTGAAACTAAAGAATGAAAAAAAAAAAACAAAAAGACTAGTGCCTTATAGGGTTCACGAAGTCAAGAGAAATCTGAAACAAGTTTATCTATTCTGGTAGACATTCAAGTTATTTAGCATTTTATTTGGTTTATAGCTTGTATAAACATGCAGGATTATGATTATTGAGTTCTTCTTAATAATCCAATTGACATTCCCTAATTACTATGATCAATTTAGAGAATTTAATCTTTACTGGAAAGAAACAATTAATTGACCATATAGATGCAACAAATGTGCATTGACGAACTAGGTATAAAATTGTTTACATCAATTCGAATAACTAGAAAACACCATTACAGAGACAACTTCAATAATAATTTTCAACAAATATCATAAACAACCGATACCAGAAAACATTGCACCATCATATTAGACTTTCATTGATATCTCCATGATTTTACATATGCAACCAGTCTCATCTTTGCCCAATTTGTTTTTGTATTCTGATGTCTCTTCTCTATTTTCTATCTAATTCTACCTCGCCCCCACATATTGTTTTCAAAATGGACATTTATACATTGAGAATATGAAATGACACGGCCTTTCGGAAATAGGAAAAAACAAAATACAAAACAAAAGATAGAGAATAATTAAGCTCTAGCTAGCCACAAGTGAGTCTTAGCGAGGTGGTCCAAATAATCCCGGCACTCATGTGTATCCGCATCTTCGATAGCATTTTGGATCGTGATTTCCATTTTGACCATTTCCTCATTTTGCTCGCTCACTTCCTCTAATGTTGTATGCTCTGAAGAAGTTGTCTTCATGATTCCATTCAATACTGTGTCACATTCATTCTTCCATCCGGTGGCATCTTTCAATTCCCCTTTATTATCATAAAATGCGATCACCGTTTTCTTGGCAGCTTCAATTAATCCTTTTTCATCCCCCTGCAATTCCTCATAGAATTTTCGATGGCGACTGATAATATGATTTGCAGCTTCAAGTGTAGTACTATTAGCCTCATCACCCTAGGCCAATTCATGAAACTTTTCCATAATTCATCCATCCATCCTTTCATGCTCCTTCAATGTAGTCAGAGTACTAGAATATTTTCCCCACAATTTATTCAACCAGGATATCAAATTGTCCTGCCTCCTCTTAACAATTGCTACAATTGCTTCGTACTTTCCCTGATTATAAGCACTTGACCCTATCCAATGATCTTTTGTTTGAGAGCTTTCTCCTTGAGTGGGCATTTTGGCTAGATCTATTGAAATACCAACCAAATCTTTCAATCTATCATTTTCTCTCAACATTCTTTCATTACTTGCTTTATACATTTCTCTTTCTTTTATCAAGGTCTGGATCTGTGCTTTATTCAATTGTGCAATATTTATCCCAATCTTTGCAGTAACCATAGGATCAACCTCTCCAACCTTTAGGGTCATAACATGGCCAAATGCCTTCTTTGTATCAATTACCACTGATTTCCTATGGGGTGGGTACAAAGCCCATATCATCAATGATCCCTCATCGGTATTATACTTAGAGCCTGCATACACCTCTATTACCCTTTCCTTATCAA
This sequence comes from Sequoiadendron giganteum, assembly GCA_007115665.2. Taxonomy (NCBI): domain Eukaryota; kingdom Viridiplantae; phylum Streptophyta; class Pinopsida; order Cupressales; family Cupressaceae; genus Sequoiadendron; species Sequoiadendron giganteum. The sequence continues at coordinate 438,163,955 of CM021105.1, forward strand.
GTTTGTGTGTAGTATTACTATCTCTTAAGAAACTATCAAAAACTAATGCAGAGTTCAAATCAAGTCCAGGAAAAATCATGACACCAGCATTCTCCAACATTTTCCTCCCCTTTTCAGGAGTCATATTTGTCATTTCATCATCCACACATTTTCTCAATTGACCCAATAATTGCTCTTCATTCCCAAAAGTGACAGCACCAACATCTTCTCTTATTTCTTTCCCCTTCTGTTTGTACAAGAATGCTTTGAACTCTAGAGAATTTATAAACTCATCATCTGAAACAAATGATCTATATTCCATATGCCTTACATCAATATCACCACTTTCAATACTCTGCTCTCTAGTTGGGCAAACATACCTCTAAGTCCTTAACCTAGATATTATCTTTGTTTTGCTCTGTGGCACTTTATCCATTAGGGTTTCCTCACCTCCAGAAGACAATATCCCCATATCCTGTAACCCTTGGTTATAGTTTTCAACCACCACCTCTGCTTCCTCTTCATCCAAATTCCTGATCATATCATCAAAAGGATAAGGTACATGCTGATACCTCCCAAAGTTAATCCTTTCTTTGGCTAAATTGATATATCCTTCAGGGTCAAAGTTTTTCCTGGGTGGTCCCCTTTTCATATTATAATGCAACAATCTATCATGGATTGAATTATATCCCTCCTTAGCCAACACAGTGAAATCACCAAAGCATAATGTACTAGGCATAAAAGTCTACTTCCCATAAGATCTGAAAATCATCACACTGTTGTAATCCATTTGTTTGACAATTTCCAAATATGCAACTTTGTTTGGAATTGTCCTTGGCAGAATAAAAGGGGCACCTTCAAATCCATACACTCTGATCATTGTAACTCCTTCCAAACAATACCAATCACCCCAGTTATGATCAATTGGCCCATTGAAATATTTTGGGTGAAGAAACCTTTTAATCTCATCAGTCAATGAATAGTTACAAGGATACTTATACAATTTGTACAAATTTTTCACAAAATATTCTTCAAAGTGAATAAAACTAGAATTAGCAAACCTGCTGTCCCAAATAATAGTCCACAGCTGAACAAGAAATGCTTCACTCTCCTTACCAATTTCAGAAACTCTCATTTCTGGAGGCCATATTCCCAACTCCTGTCCAAAATACAACACCAAGTGCATCAACAATGAATAGTATCTGAGATGAACAATAGAAGCTCCACCCTTTATAGCCACCAATCCTGAATCAAGCTCCCTAGAAATATATGAAGCATAGTCGAATGGCCTGGAGTTGTGATACTGAATATCCGCTGTGATAATCATATGCACAATTGACATGAGTTCCGAGGCATCCATCCCCAATACTTGACACACTGAGAAATATGTGTACTTCATATAAGGCTCAAACAAATCTACATGATAAGGAGGCCCCTCACTATCTTGCAGAGGTTCTGACTTGTTACCCTGTTTAATTGTATGGATAGGCAACCTCCAACCCTTATAGATTGTATCCATTCTTGAAAATTCCTTTTCCAACTCTTCACAATTGATCTCCTCATTGCAAAACCCTTCCAATTTGAAAACCTCACCTATTGCTTCTGTAGACACATATATCTGTGGTTCTCCAGATGGGTCACATATAGCCTTACGTTTTGGATCATAATTATCTGCAAGCAATTTTACTAATTCTGCATTTACAAAAATATTAGGGCACACCAGTTTCCCTACATTCAACTTCCATGGGTTACAGACTGGTTCAAAATGATTTTTTCTGTGGTAATGGAAATTGAATAATTCATATCCCCTTACGTAGTCCAGACATCACCTATGAACTTGCACTTGTCATCTAGTTTATCAACTTCTGCCCTAAGTTGTGTGGACCTTCTAGCTTTAGGCCCCAAGCCAGGTAGTTGATCAATAAGGTCTTGGTTCAACCTCCTTTCAGTGCCCTCATGCTCTGTATCAACCTTTTGTTTCTTTCCTTTTGACAGACTACTCTCACCAGGCTTTCTACCCTTACCCTTTCCAGAACTAGAAGACTCCATTCTCAAGCTTACAGAATCAAAATGTAAAAAAAACCCAAAAACAATCACTTACAGTATTTTGCTCGAGCTCCTCAGACTGAAAAATGTCCTGGTTCTCTGTTCAGCATGCGAATTCACCTGCAATCAATTCAAGACTGAAGAATTGACACAAACTTTACTATTATATCCCGTCACGCCATTAATGAAGCAAAAATGAAAACCCATTTGAAACTAGCACTGTCGCATCAAATGTCCTTTTGATGAGAGACTTTCAAATCTGGGGCGAAGTCCTTTTGCAACGTCTATTACACCCTTCACCAAGACATAATGTGATCTTATTGACACTTGGGATCCAAAAAATGATGACTGTCACTCTTGTTTTATATGTCGCTATAACAATTTTGAGTCAGGGAGATGTTACATAGACTTCATTGTGTCATATCGATATGCATTCTTCAAGTCATAGTCGCTGAGACAAAATCACCCTTTCACTGATGAACTCTCATTTCGGCGTGTTCACCAAGTTTTCTCACCGAAGAAATAAACCCCACCAATGAAATAATACCTTCGGTAAGATAGTAAACCTTCGAGAAGACTCATATCGATGCGTAATGTCTTACCAAAATCACTTCTCCAGATTACTCCTATTCGGTGAAACTCACCCCGAACTACTTGTCAGTATAACATTCAAAATTCGGTGAAACTTATGTCGAAAAGTTCTTCTCCTAGCAATGCATATCTCTATCGACATATATTTTAAATTGGCAAGACCCCAATACTCTCTTCAATATCCTTTTGAATCCCATTGTATTTAGTTCGGCAAGACAAGAGTCACTTCGCCAAGACCTTCCCCGATGCACATAAGACTTACCGAAACATTTGCTTGCAAGCCAATCGGTAAAACGAAATGGTTTCATTATGACTTCCTACCGATACCAATCAGTTTGGCCGAAATGACCCTTTCCACATGCTAGTCGGTAAGACAAATTGAATTCGCCGTAACATTATAACGACACCCCAGCCTATGCCGATATGAATCTTTTCAGTTGCTGAATCAAAAGAAAAATATTGCCGATTGTCTGCAACACATACATGTTAGTAAAAAATATAGGTCGGGGAGACCTTTACTATGTCTTGCGGATATGGGTCTTTCAATGAAATATGAAGAGGAAGACATATTCAAATGGTTCACATGATGAAAAATAAGCAAGACAATGCAAAGAGGGGATTTTATGCTTATAATAAGGACCTAATACTGGAAACTCTTGAATGCAATAGACTGTAAAAAATTCAAAATTTTACAGTTCTAACATTATTAATCCCAATTCTTCTGCAGGACACAAGTTCATTTTGACTGCAACTGACTACTGTACACGGTGGATTGAGGCCCAACCATGCAAAAACAGCACCACAGAGGTGGTCATCAAATTTTTGACTGAGAATATCACAACCAGGTTTGGAGTTCCATTTGCTCTAGTATGTGATAAAGGCCCTGCTTTTTTTTTCTGTTGAATTCATTCAATGGGCTTATGAACATAAAATTATTCTGAAGTATTCATCTAATTACTACCCTTAGGGAAATGGAGTGGCTGAGTCCACTAAAAAAAATCTATTGGAAGTGATAAGAAAATTTCTAGAAAACAATCCTAGGGACTGCCATACCCAGTTGAGATTTTCCCTATGGGAAGATCGAACCCGAATCAAAACAGCTCTAGGAAATTCACCTTTTAAGTTAGTCTATGGCCAAGATCCAATCTTCCCGATCCATTTACAAATACATGTTCTTAAGTTTATGTAGGAGTTTTATACCAAGGATGATAGGATCAAGGTCAGGTTACTCAATTTACTTAACATGGAAGAGCAAAGAGATGTTGCTTTGCAACAATTCTCTAAGCATTAGGCTGTTGTCAAACGCTGGTTTGACAAAAGAGCCAAGATAAAGGCCTTTAGGATATTAGATCTTGTATTTCTATGGGATAAAGCTAGAGAAAAGAAGGGAGATCACCAAAAGTTTGATAGACTCTGGTTAGGTCCATATCAAGTGGCTGAAATACTAGGCAAGAATGCGTTTTGTTTAAGTACCTTAACAGGAGAACCTGTTTCGTTAACAGTTAATGGTCAGTTTCTCAAGAACTATTTTGGTTCATGAAAGGTCTGATGTTTTTAAAGAATGTACTATACTGTATTATATGTAATTAATTTCTATTTTTCTTTTGTTTGTTTATGTTTGTCTTTGTTCTTTTCTTTGTCTTTGTTTTGTTTTGTTGTGTCTTGTTTCGTTGGGGATCTTCATTTTGTCCATCTCAAGAGAGGGGGTTGTTATTCAAAGTATGTTATAGGCACTGGGAGATAAATTGGTTTAGGTATTTTCATTAGCATCTTTGAAAAGGATTTCATTCTGAAACTCATGTTTTATGATCATTCTAATGTTGGTTTGAAAAGCTATTAGGGGTAGAAGATACACTATGAATATCTCATGAATTATGATCAAAAATCTGTCACCAAACTAGATAACATCTACCTATGTAAATACCTATCTATTTTAGAGTGGCTCTACCTTTGATTCAAGTGAAAAATCCGATTCCAAGACTATCATAAAATCCATTGTAGCTCTCAACCCACATTTCAGATCAATTGTATATGAGTATTGAGGAAAGTTCATAAAAGATTTTCACAAGTGAAGCTTAAGTAAAAAAAATGATGAAGGAAAAGAAAGAAAGAAAAGGAAAACTCAATATCAAATGGGTGAATCAAGTATTTCTATCAGGGCTATGGATGCCTGGTTGGTAGTAGAGCAATGCTTTGAGAGAACTAGAGGTATCTCCATCGGGGCTATGGACGCTTGACTGGCAGTAGAGCAATACCTAGGATTTTATTGCACGATAGTTAAAGGACTCAACCTATGTAGCTTGAATCTTAGGTATAGTTGTTCAGAAATAGATAAAGTATCTATAAAGAATCATGCACAAAATATGTACACACTCAGATTCAAAAATATTCATGAGCACATACATCTGAGATTCCAACTCAATCTTATCCTATATATCTGATCTTATTCAAGCTGTCATGCTTCATAAGCCAAGTGGTTTTGGGGTGACTGAATTTTTTTGGGTGTCTTGAAAATGGGTAAACCATTTTCCCAGCCGAGTCACCATTTGTTATGCCTTGCATAACCACCCCATCTTTTTCCTTGGTCAAAATGGGTCCCCCTTTTTGTTTTCGTCCTTTTTTGTTTTCCAAACAAAGTTTGGAGTTATTCTTCTCTAGTACTTTGTTTTTCTTTGGTTTGTTCTGTCGGAATCGAAACCGGAACTAAATTGGGTTTTGGAACTTGTTTCAAAGATCGATTCCAATCCTCATCCCGACGGTCTTTTCTTTTTATGATCTTTTGGTTTTGTCTTTGTCGAAGATGAAGTCGGAGCCGGAATGGATGTTAAGCTTGAAGTCATTCATAGTTTCGAAATAAAGGTTAATTTCGCCTCCGCCTTTGCCTTTTGGTCTTTTGTTTAGACTTAGGTTTTATTTTTGGTTTTTCTCGTTTTTGTCTTTGTGTTTTTATTTGACTTTTTGTTTCATTTTCTTATTTGTTGGTGGAACCGGAGCTGGAACGGGAACGAAATGCGAAACTTGGACAAAGCTTCTAAATCAATTCCCAATCCGATTCCACTCCTGCCGTGTTTGAGGTTTGACTTTACTGAAGTTGTACTACAATAATGTGTCAGTTCCCTCTGCAGTTTTGACTCCGCTCTGCCATATTTATGGCATTAATTACACGAGATCTACATGTATGAAACTGTGAGTTTTTACCTTAATTAGGGATTAACTAGTAGTTATCATCATTGTTTAAAAGATCAAGGGTGAACCAGAGTTACAGTGGAGCATTTGTGCGTGTGAGTCGATCGAAAGGGAGACAATTATGAGTGGAATTGCTTCAGGGGACTAACTTATTTATTTTCATTTGAGGTATGGTTTCTTATTCTTTTCTTTTGTTGTTGTGTGAATTGTTTCATTCGGGTTGTTTGTGTGAATTCGTGATTGATCGATCTTCTTATGGGTTCCTGTGGTTTATGTTGCTCTTATGCTTTTTTATTCTTTTTATTTTTTTTATTCTTTGTTTTTGTTTTGCTTCTTTAGTATGTTAGTTTTATTTATTTATTTGTTTTTCCTCATAGTCATTTTCATGTTTAAACATGACCGTACTATGATGCCCTAGATTTTAAATAGCATAGATTAGTTATTGTTCTTTTGTTTGTAAGGTTTGGTAGATTATGATTTTACTTAAGATTTATGTTGCGCATCATTTGGTTATTTTAAATTAGGTTAAAATTGATGCCCTAGGTTGTTAGAGGTCGAGGTTTTGTGAGTTAGGGTTTTGGTGTGTGTGCCACTTTTAAATATGATGCCCTAATTGGTCTGGTTGTCTTTCGGTCATATGGGTAGTTCTTTTAAAGATTATTTTTAAGCCCTTTTCGTCTTCATATGACCTAGTTCTTAGATCTTAGGGTTTATTATCCTATCGAAAGCATTTATGATGTCATGGTTATTTTAAGCGAAAGCGAGATCAGAATCGATTTAGACTTTGAACCATGATTTGTAGAAAGTATCGATTCCATTTCCATCTTGTCTCTAACTCCACTTACAATAAGAAGCAGGCTTTCAAAATATTGGTAACCTAGGTGGAAGCGGAACCAGAACTGAATATAAAATTAGAAAATCTTCATGGACCTAAATTGGTTTTCGTTCTGATTCCGATTCGGGTTACCATTCCAAATCCAACTCTGGTCTCACCTTGTTATTACTATAATCTCAATAATTGTTTTGACTTCGATCCTGATAGTGTTTTAAAACAGACTATTTAGAATTTTTTTTGCCTAGTTCTGCCTCTGAGATATATGAGAAGGGTAAGATCTTAAAGAATATTTTGTTATATTTGTTCAAGGATCTAATATAAGGTTTTGTTGCAGGAAGTTAAAGAATGTCAGGAATATCAGGAGAAGCTGCTCAGAGGAGTCAGCCTACAGAAAATTTGAAGGCATCAACTAAGCCTAAGAAGGTTAAACCGAAACAATTGCCTTATACCTTTAGGTATAACCATAGGGATCCTGTTGTCACTGTTAGCAAGGTGGAATCTAATTGGGTTGATATAACTGACACCAATCTAGGCCCATTCAATTACAAGGAGTTGTACTTAGAAAAAATTACTGAAGATGTAACAGGGAGAACTAGAAGAATAGTTGAGTCTGGTTTGGCTCACATCACTGTGTTTCCTCTATCCATCCAATGCCCAGAATTGATCATGACAATAGTTGGGGCTTACAATCCTGCCACCAGGTAGTGTGTGGATTCACAAGATAATGTGATCATAGACCTGACTCCTCAAATGTTTCAACTTATGTTTAGTGTCCCTGATCCAAAGAATCTTGCATAACTGAATGAGGCAAAGGCTTTCGAGATGTAGAGAAAATATAAAAAGACCAATAGGGTGCACTTGAACAAGAAATGGTTAAGAACGGAGAAGTCCCTGACAAAGCTCTCAAATCAGCCAAAGAAGGCAAAATTTTAAAAGGAAGTATCAGATCTTATAATGATGTTGTCTAGAGTTTTTCGAAAGAGGGATGCATTTCATTTCAAGGAATGGATGTTTCCATTTATTCATACAATCTTTGATGGCAAGCAACAATTTGATTGGCCTATGATTGTCTTAGACAACATACATGATCAGCTGACCAGAGTAAGGGAAACTAAGAGCTTCTTCATGACCTCTTATGTTGTCTATGCAGCAGCAAGGGGAGGCATCTTTCCGGGATTGAACAGAGTAGGTGTATTGGGAGAAGCTAACGGGCAAAACAAAGTTTGGAATCATTATGACCAGCTGTCCCTGCATATTTTTGAGCTACACTTTAGAAGGATTAATGATGAAGTTTTGTATGTGGTTATTAACCAGCTTAATGGAGATGCAAGATATAGGCTAAGTAAGGAGGCCATGGCCTTTATCATAGAATGGGGATGTTGGTATATCCAATACCCCAAGTTCACTTATTTTAGGTTGTCAAGATTTGAGGGTTATCCCCACTTAATTCCAAGATGTTGTAGTTACAAGATGATTTTGATGGAGTTTGTCTATCAAGCTCTGGGGTTCAATGCCCAACTGGCAATAAAATACAAACCCAATTGTCACAAGTTCCCCATGCAATTGGGTGAGTATAGTTGCCCACATCTTGTGGGAGCTAAAGTGATTTGTAGTGAATTGGTGCATTTAGAGTTGGGCTTATACACTACCCGAAAGTATTTTGATCCAAAGAAGAAGATGAATGCTTTGTTGGCTTTAGTCTTTGATAAACACTTCAACTTGCTGGAAGATTTCTAGAGTGATCTCCAAGATGAGTATGACCTCAGAAAGAGGAATTATGAGAGGTTACCTGTTCCACTCATGGTCGAATTTAGAGTGACAAATAATGTTCCTGATGCACTATTGGATGATGGGGTAGTGTTGGATCCATCCTATGAGGCACAAAGCATGGGTACAAAATTTTTGGATGTAGTGGATTGGGATGCTAAGGAAACCATTGATATCAAACATATAGCAAGACCTGTACTAGATAGGAGTATCCAATGGGTTGTTCTTAAAGCTAAAGCTCCTTGAGGTCCAGCTCCCAAGAAAGGAAAACGATACAAAAGAACTAAGAGGAGAGTGCCATATAAAGAGCCATTAGATTTCTTCCCTCTTGACATAGAAGAGATTGAGCTGGAAGCTTTGGCTCAAGATGAATCTGAGGCACTGGAGGAAAATGTTCCAACAGGAGCAATGGTTCCAGTATCATTTGCAGGAGAGTCATATGCTCAAGTCCTTCCTACAAAGCAACAAGGAGGAGAAATGCCTGAGGGGACTCTCCATGAAATAGCTAAAACCTTAAAGGGAAAGGAAGTGGAGATGGAGATCCATGATATTGAAATAGATTGTGGTGAGACCTTGTCAGAAAAGGATGTGCAAGAGGAGATGTCTCTAGACACTGAACATGTGTTAATTAAAGAAGATCAATGGGCACTATTTGAGGAAGCAAAGAAAGCTTCAGATGATAAAGCACATGCAAAAGCAATGGAGAAGCAAAAGGAAATAGATGCTAAGGCACAAGAAGATGCCTTACTTCAACAACAAAAAATGGAAGCCAAGCTAAGAGCTGATGAAGTGCTGAAACAATAAAGGAAAAAGGAGCAGGAGCTCAAGACCAAAGAAGAAAATGATAAGCTAGAGATGGTGCAGAAGATCCATGATCTAGAGGAGGAAAAGGCTAAGCAGCGGAGGGAGAGAGAAGCCCTTGAGGCCAAATTGAAAATAATTGATTAAGCCTATAAGAAGGAGGAAACATAATGCACACAAAAAGAGAAAGATGCTTAGGAGTTGGCCAAGCAACTACAAAAGGAAAAGGAAGCCTCAGACAAACTTGAAGCGTTGGAAGAAGAGAGAAACAAGTAACTTGAAGAGAAAAGGTTGGAAGAGGAAAAAATAAAGAAGGAACAAGAAGACAAGAAGATGCAAGAACAAAAGGACAAGGAAGAAGCTGAAAAGCTTGCACTGGAAAATGTAGAGCAAGAACAACAAGATGTACAGGAGGTTGATCCTCAACCTAAGGTTAATATGCTATAGCCTTTATCCTCTACAACTACTGCTTCTTATTCTACTGTAATGACCACTACTCCAAGTGCTCCCACTTGGTTCAAACTTGATCTTCAAAAGAGGCCAGTAACACCCTCATAGCCTCTTAATTGGCATGACATGATGAAAGAGATTGAAATGGAAAGACCCAAGAAGAAGGCTAAAATTCTACATTCCACTAGACTCACTGAAGGAGGATAAATTGTTGCTGAATGTGCAATACCAGTGGCGGATAAGGATGTGGGGGATATGTAGTTAACTGATTACCAGTTGGGCACGGTCAATTTGGGAAGACCCACAAGAAATCAGCAAATGAACTTAATTGACGTGGTAGCATCATCCACCAAATCAAGGATGAGCTTAAGGCTCAATTGGATCAATTACACACCTTCTTGAAGAATGTTTCTACTCCGAGGTCACAACAAATTACCACCATAGAGACACCAGTTTTTCTTAGCAAGAGAGAGGTGGATGATTTGGTGCAGATAAGGAGTAAGGCTGATTTGATTGATAGATGGACATACAAGCTCAATTAGGAAGTAGGTGAGGTGCTAGAAAGTAGTTATGAGGCTCATGAGAAAGCTTTGAAGCTAATAGAAGAAATGAGTCAGCATGCTAAAGCATTGGGAGAACAAGAGGAGGAGTATAGAGGATATATCCAGAAGCTAAAAGAGATCAATAAATTTACGAAATCCACTCTTCTAGAGCAGTCAATCCTTGAAGAGGACAACACAAATTTCTTGGAAAAGGCCTCCAACATAATTTGGTTTAGAGCTAACTTTTTGTACAAACATAAGAATGAAGTTCGGGATTCTAGCAAGGATCTAAATGAACAACTTGATGAGCTAGAAGCTATTATTTCTATTCTAGTCAATGTTGATATACTGGTGAAGGAAGGCCTACCTTTAAGTCAGTTAAAAGAGAAATGGGATGGTAGAATTAAAGAGGTCGTACAAAAGGGAGATGATGGAGAAGATCTGTTATTGGATCGATTGATGGATATTAGAGAAGAGGTAAGGGCTACTAGAAGGGAGTTGACAAAGTTGAGAGACATGGGAGAGTTTTATGTTGTTGAATTGAAGATGATCAAGTTCAAAGACAATTGGATTGATGGACCAGATTTGGATATGCTTCAACAAGTCTTCTCTAGTTATGATGAGTACACTTCAGAGAAAACTCTGCATGCATGATTGACAGTCTTATGGGGTGCATGGATTTCTTTTCTCCTCTCTCTTTTTCTCTCCAGTTTACTAGATGATCAATATGGGAAGTAGAGATCAATTAATCGAAGTTTCCAAGAAAATTTAAGTTCCTAAAAAGGTGGATCTTGACTTTAGATAGAGAGGACTTCATATTTTGTACATCTATATATACCTGTAGGGTACCATATTGTAAAGGTCGGTTGATGTGAATAAGATTAGCTACTTGATAGTAGGAGATAGGAATTTTATAGCTTTGGAAAGACACTTTGTTATTATTAGTTACAGTTGAATACAAATACAAGTTTTTTTTATGCAATATGGTGTTGGAATTGAGTTTATTGGATAAGGTTAATGAATTATAGTCTATCTGTATGCTAGTGATTGTGCTGAAGCATGAGTGTTTCTTATGTGATGAAAATCATTAGAAGGAACCATATTTAAATATTATTTCATTAAATTATCTATGGATTGAATTATTGAAAGTCTGTTGATCTATGATTTTGGCAACAAATGAGAGTTTGTTCTTTTGGAATCTTTAAAATATTTATGATGTGTGATTGTGATGGTTAAATTAAGCACCATAGATGCATGCGATAGTATGGACTATTTTATAAATTGCATCATGTTATGGTTTTCTTGATCTATTGGAGGAAAATTTATTGTTCAAGATATATTTCCAGATATTAGATAATTTTTTATTCATGTTTCACTGATGTACGCCTTGATCTATATTTTCCTTTTATTTAAAACCCCCTTTTCATTAAAAATAGATTGATGAATCCATCATTGCTTGCATTATTTATTACCAACACAGGCCCCTTGAATACTACAGTTGTATGGACCAATTTAGTGACACCAGACAGTTGAGAACCAACTACCAGGACCTTGGGAGTTAGGCTACTATATGTTGTCTTTCTTTTTCAGGAGAACTAGAGTAGAGATATTTTGTTTAACGTTGTTTGTGTCATTTTCACCATAAACAGTATCCTATATATATTATGTAATAAGATAAATAAGCTATTTTATTAGTACAACAAAATATTTTAATTAAAACCTTGACTATTGTATTGTAATCAAACAAAAAAACAAACCTAATTTATCTTAACTATCATTTTATTCATGACAACCTAATTTTTTTTCCTACTTTTTTAACCTCACTTTATTTATTTTTCACTATTTTATCCTTTTCCTTCTAACAATTTTATTTATTTATTTATTGATATTTTATAATTTATTTATAGGAAAAAATAATTTACTAAAAATAAAACATTATTTAATTTGTGTTTCATATATTTATTGTTATATTTAATACTTTGGCATATAAATGGTTATCAAATTCAAGGTAAAAGGTAAGATTTGTTGTTAACAAATTTGCACCATTACACTCCACCTCTTGCCACTAAAGAATTCCTCTTAACATAAAAATGCATAGTTATTTATAATAGACAATTGGGTGAAATCGGCATACCCATGCTATTTCTCATTTAGTTATGTGTTAATTTTGGTGGTATGTTTTAATCATCTGATTCTTTTTTATATTTATTTTATCCTTATTTACACCATTTTTTATACATTTATATGTTATGCACTTACTTATTAACACATCTTGATGGCCTCGAGATTATCATTTTATCCCCATTGTTCACTTCCACATTACTCAAGATTATCTTTGTTCAATCCTAAGGTATGGAGGAATGACACCAAAATGTAAATGTTTAAATTCAAATTCTAAATTTCTCATCTCTTCCTAGTAGTTGTTATAAGCCAACACAACACATATTTGTATGAGATGTTATGTCATGGTATTTAAAGAATTTTAATGTGCAATTAATAGACATGTAAAAAAGAGAGGAATCAAGGATCAAGAAGGATAAAAGGAGTAATTATAACACAATTCAATTCTAATGAGACAAAGAGCTAGATCTACATATAGGCCATCTTCATGTTGGTGAATGTTGTCTTCAATATTTCTCATCATTAATCTAGCTCACCAAGGGGATTGACCTAGGAGAATGAGTGCACCTATCAAGTCAATAGCCTCCTCAAAGGTATTCTTAAACATCACCTTAACAAATTTAGATATCAAGAAGGAAAAGGCAACCTAGTTTACTTATGCATATTTTGTTAGATCATTGTTGTACGATGCATATCAATTCCATGTATTAGATCAAGTTTGTATTTGAGGATTTATGATTGAACCATGGAGATTTTTGAGATAGTATAGATTCTAATATTGTCACCAAACTAAGGAAAATAGTTTTTGGGTATTAGTGAATTTAATATGTATGCCTTTGACATTTTTCACCCATCATCAATTAAGCATTAAGACTTTGCATTTAATTTCCTAAATTTATTGCAATTAATTGTCCCTTCTCTTGTCTAGGTTAAATGTTGTTTATTTGATTGCATTTATTTAATCAACCTAGATTATTTTTTTATTGTGATACTTAGCTAAGTTGATGTGAAATTTAAATGAATTTAAAAGTGATACTTAACTAGATTATAAAGATGAGAAAGTGATGTTGAATATGTTAGGGAACTAAGTTTTCACAACATTAGAGTTTTAGGCCTTTCAAACAAATATCTTAGAATCTACAAACTAATTATAAATCACTCTAGTTCATCTACACAAGTATGGACCTAATCTTCATGAGCAAGGACCTAAAATTGATTTGTGGATTTGAATTATCTCTTACAAGGGTTATTTGGAAAAAATGGTTGTTAGAATTTATTGAACCTAATTTATGATGTTTGAATTCATGTAAGGATGGATGGTGTTTAGAAACACCTTTAGGGAATCCATTGAATTGCAAGGGACTCCTCCTTAATCAAATCCCTAGGATGATTGATTTAACAACAATGAACCAATATTGAGGACCACAATAAGCATATAATGGACCTTGGATGATGTGCAATGGTGTAATGATGTGATAATGCTACCAAATTCTTTTTATTCCCTTTGTAAATTGAACTCTAGATGTGATCAATAAGTGCCCTATGTAATTTTCAAATGAATGTGATTTTTTTTATACAACAAAATAGAACTCTTGAATCAAAACCAAATATGCATCAGGTCAGCATACAACAATTAATAGGAGGAAATCAATGGAATTTATTTTCAATGTAATTTTTTAAAAAAATTAAGATTTAGATATGTGACTATGAAAGTGACCTAGTTCAAGTCTCATATGATCACATTCATGCAAACCTTTGGTAACATTATGTGCACCTTGACAATAATCACTTATGTTATCTTCTAAACAACATGGACACCATGCATACAACATGTGATGTCATCATGTGCCAACATATAAATTCCTTAATACCTAATTTATGTATAAATAGAATAAACCCTTGAAATAAGGAAATATCATACACTAATTCTTGTGGAAGAATCTACTCCACACTCAATCTCCAAGAGATCCCAAATACACAATATCCTCTTCACATATCTTTACAATGATATTCACCTTCCTTATGTAGACCTCTGAACATTATAATTTTTGGGTGAGCCACTAAACCTAGTGTAGGCATACTCATTACTTAATATACTTAATTACATAGTTATCCACATGACACAATATAACTAACTTAAGGGATGTGTCCCACATTTCAATGTCTCTATCCACCTATCTACATTGTAATATCAAACCCTTGGTACTTGAAATGCAACCCTCCTTGACATATTTTTTTCTTGAAACATGAGAAGAATCCAAATAGTAAGACTTATAAAAATAATTACAAATATGACTTCATGTCCTATCAGTCAACCATCCATAGGTGATCTTCATAATGGTTTTAGCTTGACAATACCTAGATTCCATCCTTGATCCATATTTTTTTGCACCCATTTGATTTCATTCCTCATCATAGTAACTCCTTTTCTATTATGAATAAACATTACTTCTATGATGTCATTGATTATTGTAATTGTTCCTTAGGTTCCATGTAGATCTATAGTGTTTGACCTCTTCATGCCTCCATAATAGTTTCCTCCATGATTCTTGCCTCTCACAAAATGTCAATTCCTATATATTGCACCCTTTGATATCTTTGGAACCTTCTTTGATTCTTCACCAGTTTTTGCCACTTGTTTTGTTGGCTTATGAAGAGAAATAGAATTTTCCTCCTCTTTTCTCTACATCTTGCTCAACTTGTTTTTTTGTTGATTCATGATGTAATCTTTAGTTGATTACTAAACTTGCTTTACCTTGAATTTTCTTTGGTCTTCATCATTAATATTTTTAGTGGTCCAAATGATAAATAGTTGAAATCAAAGCCACAATTTTTGGTGACTAAATTACCTATTTTTAAATAAAAAATTTGTTTAGTGTTGGTAAAATTGCCTAAGCATTATTTTATTAAATTTTTAAATGAATTATTTGTCACATTAAATTATGTGTGATTGGAACATAGGTATCAATAATTCATAATTTAATTATAAATATTGATAATACTCACTTTTAATATTATAGTCCTTATTTTTGGGATCACATCGTCATTACTATTAGATTCCCTCTTGCTTTTGGGGCCATATTTTCTTTAAAATTAACATTTCATAAGATTTACCACTTAAAATTATATGTAATTAAATTTTCAATAATTTAACATGAATTTGTGTCTCCTTTATTATCATGACATCTAAAACCTACACATACAGGGCTTCAAATCTAATGATTTCAAAGAATATAGGTAGCATAGAGTTTCAGTACTAATATTATTTTTAAATTTTGCATGGATAAGAATTAAAAATATTTTATATAGTTTGTGACACATTTTCTTTGAAAATGACTCTTCTATATGGTGAATTCCACCCTAGATGACTACTATCTTAAACTTTCTACTAGATTTAGTGAAAATAGTAAGTAGGAGCATTAAATCCCTTGTAACAAATGTGATAGTTTTAATTTCATCCCCCCATTGTTTTCTAATATAATCTAATGGTTCTAATTTCATTGTACAAGTTTATAAAAACATGTCAAGAATTTTTTTTTCTCAACCCAGTGTCCACAATTTCTTTTGGGTTTTGATCAAATGGTTGATATTTCACTCTCTGGAGTTATAATCACTTGTCTTTTAAAATGTCTCCTTAGAATGAAATTTTATTTTGGACCATGCAATTATACATTGATCAATGATCCAAAATAATTTCTAGGATGAGAAGATATTTTAAAAGAAAAGTGCTTATAACTCTATAAAATGGAATATCAACCATTTGATCATGCAACAATATAAGGTGTAGGTTCATTTGTGTGATATTTTAGAGATTTATTTTTATCAATAAATACTTTTAAAATTTCAATTCCTTGTGTGCTCCAATTCTTTCTTGATAGTGTATTTTTGCTTGGTGGTGAGGGTGTTGCTCCCTTGACCCCCACAAGGGGTGCTTCCCCTTGACCTTGTTGATGGTTGTCACCCCCAAGCTACTACTTTAACATTAGGAAAAAGGAAGAAAAAATATGGGAGGATTGTATTAATAAAGGTGTTTTTTTAGGATTCACCATGATAATTAATGTCCATAGCTAGTGTTTAGTAGGATTTACCAAATTTTTATCTTTTTAGTAATTTGCATAAATTTTCTAAGAAATAAATATTTTTTAAATGAAGTATTTACCATGAAAATCAATGCACTTAACCAAGATTCACTAGGATTTTATAGAATTTTTAGGGTTCTTTTGTTAGATTTATTAGTGGCCTTCATAATGTGTATTATCTTGTAATGTAACTCTTTTCTTTCTATACCAAATCTTTCATAAAATGAATTTAAATTAATGTTTATTTTCCCCAAAGATCCTAACCAAGGATATTTAATAATAATATCAAACCCATCCATATCCAAATTATAGAAGTTTGAATGAAAAACATATTTGTTTATAGAGAGATTTAAATCTTCGAAAAATTGAATATGTTTATCCTCTACTTGATTGCCCTTGATTTTATTTGCTTGTACTTGAAAGGAAGCAAAGGTGTAGAAGATGATTTCTACACTAATATATAAGATGATGTATGTGCAAAACTTAAATTAATCACATAGTTACACAAAAATAAACATAAACGCAATATACCATAACACAATGATTTATGTGAGGAAAACCCTTTTGAGAGAAAAATCCTACATCAAAAAATAACTCAATGCATTATTCAATAATTAAAGGTTACAATACATTTTCAAATTCTAAGCCTTTATGGGAGTCACCAACTAGAGATCTAGATTAAATCTAGTGCAATATAACAATACCTACAAAATTCACTATCAAAACCTCCATCTCAAGCACCCAATAAACAAGAGAGTGAATACATGAAACCGTCAAATGGTAATTAGGAAACCATGAGTTAAAACTTCCCAAAATGTGGTGCCCAAAACCCTAGTTAAAATTTCAACATCAATATCCCAAGATGAGTCCATTACTAAATAGCATATTCCTTCCATGTGTCATAAGTTCATCGTAATCCACTCACCAACTTGGGCACTCCATTTTGGCTTCATTGTATAAATTTAAAGATGCCTTACACACATCATAAATTGATGCACAAGTGTGACTCCTTCTTATGGATAATTTATATATAATAGATATTTTCATATTTCTAATGTAGGAGGCCCAACTTCTAGAGGGCATTGTTGAGAAATAAACATGTTCTAATACCAATTATTGGGAAATTCAATCTCTATCCAAAAATAACTTCAATGGATGAGATACAAGGCTTGGAATATTACAACATGAAAATTTGAAACTTATATGCAAATTTGAAATTAAGTTTCCTTAATATGGAATTACCATGATTAGATCCATCTTCTTTATGATGCTAAAAATCAGCCAACATATCATGCTTAATAATACCATCTTATGTGAACATTAAACATCAATATATAAATAATAACATCACCATAAGATAGCAACAATGAGGTACAAATAAGAAACACAAGAGAATCACATAACACAAGATTTACATGGAGAAACCCTTGTGAGAAAAAAAAACCACCAAGAAGAGAGGCCAAGTATGCATTATCTTCAAATAAATGAGATTAAAATGCATTCACTTTCATTCTCCTCTATGCCTCCACCATGGCAACACCTATTCACCTATGAATAACCTCTTTATGCCTCAACCCTTCCTTGTTCTTGCAATGAAATTATATGTCATTGTTCATCATTTCTACATCCAAAAGGTTGAATTTATAGACTTGTGAAGGCATCTAATGCACCAAACATGGCACCCAAATATGGCCCTTCATTTCAAAAGTCCCCAACCTTTGGAATACATCCTTGAAATATGAAAAGACATCGATTTTGGCTCACATAATTTCCCTCCAACTTGGGAACTCAAACTTGGGAGATAAACATTATATTAAATTCAATAAATGATGGAATACCAAGAAACACTTGTTTCCTCATTCCAAGCTCCCACTTGGAGAATACCAATAGTCACTCATTTATACTTTTTCTTACCATTTATATCTCATTCTAGGTATCCACATGTGGGAAAAACAATATTAAATATTTAGTTGTTGGATATACGATTCTAAAAATATTTCAAATCATATTTCATCAAAATCAAATGATTGGATCATAGCAATGCATTGTTAGTTTCTAACAATTTTTTAGTGTAAATTTATTACAATTTTTGCATGTGTAATTTGAATTGAAGAATATTTTAGCCTCATTTTGGCTTAAATCATTTTAATGTTTCATATCTAAGTAAATTTCATATAAAATATTTTCTTTGTATACTACAATGGTATCAAATTTTTGATCTTGTCAACTTGCAAGATAAATAAAATTGTTGATGTGAAAAAGAAATCAAATTTTACCATTATTTTGATCTTATGTATCATGGAAGGATTTTGGAGATCTCTAACAAGAGGGAAAATGAAAATATTATTCAAGATACATAGATTAAAATGAACCAATTACTATAAGAATTGAAGAAAGAGCTAAAAAAAGAAACTAAAGCTACTCCCATTAAAGAGATTAATAGAATTTATGAGTAGTATCAAGGAAATTTTAGTGCTTTCAAAGATGCACTACATTTTTACAAGTCTTAGAGATAATTGCAAAGAAGTGTCCAAATGAAAGAGGCCAAAATGAATACATATGAGAGTTGAATAAAAAAGAATAAAAATCATAACCAAAGCCTCAATAAGTTATTAAGAAATAGATTGTCCAGCATGAACCAAAGAAAATTGACCTACAAATTTTAACTATTTTTAGTAAGTTCTCACATCAAGAAAATATTTGTTTTGATGAAGTTAATGAGAAGTAGAATTTGTATTTTGAAGATAAATATTTAATAATTAAAGAAAATATTTTAGTGATTTCTAATGGTATCCAAGAAACATCTATTAATCTTTCAAACATTAAAATGATGGAACCACTAGCATATGATATTAGTTTATAATTAACTATGTTTGTGGGCATGAATCTATGGAGGATGCTCCTATTGATTCTTGTTCTATTACTGATATTCATTTTCAGAATGGCAATGATGCTACAAAGCTCTCTCAAATTTCTAGATCAATGAAAGGAGGTGAAAATTCTTAGATTGCTTCTTTGATTAAAAATAAGAAAAAAAAAGGATTGTAGTAACCAAGATTTATTGCACCTATTTCATACCATATCATTATAAAAATATATGATGAAAAATATTCTAACATTATTAAAAATATGAAGGGTACATCTTACAAAAATGGCATATAGATCCTTTCTCTCAAGTCTAAGATTGTCCATACATGATAGTGTGGGATCTTTGTATTCTAAAAAAAGAACTTCAATAGAAGACATTGTATCCTTTCAACTCTCTACTCTCTACTCTCAATTTCTATAACATGTCTCCTTTGTTTGTAAAAAATATCACATTCTATATAGCAAAATATATAGTTTGCGGTAGATGTGTGGTTGAGATAGATTATAATGGATTGAAGTTCTTCTTAATTCATCATGACTTAGAATATTTGAAAACAAAATGGGTAAGGAAACTCCAAGCTTATGATTT
Source organism: Sequoiadendron giganteum (assembly GCA_007115665.2). Classification (NCBI taxonomy): domain Eukaryota; kingdom Viridiplantae; phylum Streptophyta; class Pinopsida; order Cupressales; family Cupressaceae; genus Sequoiadendron; species Sequoiadendron giganteum. The sequence goes on from CM021105.1 coordinate 438,183,809, forward strand.
TTATATATAATACATGAAAGGGAAAAATAATGTAATTTTTATGCCTTTTCTAGAATACCCACTCTTTGTTCTATTTCTATCATTTATGATGATTGGAAGATTCCTACCATGGTAGAATATGACAAGAATACACGTGTCATTAATAACTTAGTTGGAAATGGGAAGGATGGCAAGTATGTGTTGGTAGATGGTCTCATTTTATACAAGGATAGAAACTTTCTAGTGTCTAATGCTAAGATGAAAAAAAATGAAAGTGTTGTATGATACACCCATGGTGGGACACACTAAGTCCTAAAATATCTGTAGACATATAAGAGAGATATACTCATGGAGGATATTTGAGGAGGATCTCAAACACATCAAGGAGTACATCACCTCCCAGAAAAATGAAGTAGAGCATGTATTTGTAGTAAAGTTTGTTGCAAACTCATTACTTATTCGCCATCAAGATTGGGAAACTATGTATGTGGACTTCATCATGAATATTTTCAATGTGCATAGTAAAGTTTGCATTTTCCTTATGGATTATAGGTTAAATGAGTATGCACACTTCTTTTCCATTTTTTTTAATTCAAAATACATCATGTGGTAAAGTTATTTTTTGAGAGGTGTTTAGGCTAAATAGGCTACCTAAAAATATTGTTAGTGATAGAGAGAAAATTTTCTAATTTCTTTTGGAAATAATTACTCCATTTGACAGGTGCAAAAATCGCTCCTAGCATAAATTATCAACCACAAACAATTGGATAAGTAGAAATGGTGAATAAGTGGGTTGAAAGATACTTGAGGGAATATGTTTCAAATAAAAAATAAACATGGATTAAGTGGTTACTCTTGATTAAATATTGCTACAAAACCACCCAACATCTATCCTTTGGTATGCTTCAATTCATGGCATTGTATGTTTATGATTCACTAACTCATATTGATTAAGTGTTCCAAAAATATTAGAGTGCTACAAATGGGTGTTTGATTTCATCACAGATACAAGGGTTAAGTAGAAAAAAAAAATTCATCACAAAGTGTTTGGGTTATTGAAGTAACCCAAGTACAAAGGATGTCATTTAGAGAGAATCGAGAATTCTGGAACATTTGAATTTGTATTACTTTAGGGCAAGAAAATTTGGGAAGGGAAAATTTGTAATGTCCCATTTTCAATTAATTTATGTTTGTGGATCAAAATATCATTCCCATATTTCATGTGGGATAAAGGGAAATTCACTAGGAAAATGTTTATTAATTCTTGATCTAAAATTAATTATTATTTCTCAATTTTGATAAAAGAAGCCAAGTAATTAATGAAATATTATTATTATTGAGTAATTACCCAAGGAGGGATACAATAATTAATAAAGGGTTCATTTTGTAACTCCAAAGGTCATTTTTCCATCTCATCCTAACCATTATGTATGACAAGCTTGAAAGAGGGGAGTTACTAACTATTTTTAGTCAAGAGGTAATGACAAATTTTGAATGAGCATCTTTGGAGGGAGAATATTAATATTTTTTTCCATGAAGAGGGGCATTGGAATTTGGGCTCCTAATTTTTCCTTTCAACATTTATAAAGGTGTGAAGTTTCCTCGTTTGGAATCATTTATTCATCATACGAAAAAATTGTGTTTAATTTGTGTGAGCGCTTTGTATTCATTCAACAATCTAAGAACAAAATCCCTTGGAGTAATTGGAGATTGGAGGATGAAAATTCCTATTTTATTGAAGACAATCTCATCCATAAGTTGTATTGGTGCTAAAAATATTGTAGTTATTTAAATTTTGCAGTATTGTGAAGAAGAAAGCTCCAACATTCATAGTTTTCTCTCAAATTCTATTATTTTATTTTATTGCTATACTTTTTGAATTATGACAGAATTTTGCTATTTATTTTATCATTTCAGAGAAGTTCAAATATTGAATTGAATTTCTAGTTTCATAGTTGCAATTATTGTTCAATTTAGTGAATTTGTGTACAAATCTATTGTAAAAATTAATGTTTTTCACTATATGCTCTCACCTCACCCTGAAGGGATCTTGGTGATCAAAAAGTGTTTAATTTATAATTTAACTCTAGTATAGAATATTCTACAAGAATTTCAGATCGGATTTCATAAAAAACAAATGATTGGATCATAATAGTGCATTGTTAGTTTCTAGCAAATTTTGAGTGTAAATCTACTACAACAGTTGTGTGTAATTTGGATTGAAGAATATTTCAGCTTTATTTTGATTGAAATCATTTAAATATTTCAGATCCGATTAAACTTCATATAGAATATTTTTTTAGGAACATTACACAAAAGCATGATTCATGAATTAAAGACCAAAAGGAAAATGGTGGCAAAGTACCACTTGGGGCTAAAAGGTGTGATTCATGTGACTCTCTACTAAGGATTCTCAAGAAGACTAAACATCTCATTCTCATTTACAGTTGCAACAATTATGATACAAAGATTTTACTTATAAGTCAAGCACTCAAATCAATTTAGATTGTGCCATTTTTTAAGATCGAAGAGGAGAAATTTCATTGCAAAAGTTTTGAAAAGACATTCCTAGGATTTTTGTTGTAGGTTTTACAAGGAACATTGCATAGGGTATGAAGGTTTCTTTTCAAAAAATCATTGAACAGAAAGGGCTTATTATTTGTGTTGTTGAGGGTTTTAAAGGTTTTTCTAAATTTCCTAGGTTTCTAGAAGGAGCATGTGGCTAGGCTTTGCAATGTTTCCAATACACTTATCATAGGGATAAATCATCGTGATGCACTTAGGGCTTCTAGTAATATGAAATATTTGCACAAAATCACTACATTCAAGACCAAGGCCGTGTTGTAGAACCAATTACACCAAATGAACTAGTGAGTGTGTCGAAGTAGTTATTTTTAACTACAAATATTTTTAGAAGGTCTTTTATTGATAAACATACATAATTAATATGATATTTTGATAGATTTTATTATTGGTTGAAATCTATTCATTGATTTATTATTTTAAGATAATATATTTTAGATGATTTGGTATTTAGAAATTACATGATTAATAAGCAATCTATTTTAAACATAACTTCAAATATTTTATTTGAATAAATTATATTGTCATAGAGATTATGAAAAATAATTAATTGTGTGAAAATACAAGTTCTTGTAAATACTTATAAATGGGTTATTTTAAAATTCATATTTTGTAATATTAATTTTATGATAGAATTGATGTTAAAATTATTGTTCAAGTTTCTATTTGTGTGCATATGATGAGATTATGATAAATGCAATCTTATCATGTGTTTGTATTGTACAAAAGATTTAATGAAACAAATATTGACTAGTAATTATTATTAATTTTGTATTGTGATGTTTATTAACTTGAGTACTTGTAGTTTAATATGAAATTTTTAAGCATTTGATTTATAAAATTGTATCTTACCTCTCCTCATACTTTTTGGTGTCTACATTTTAATTAGAAGTGCGTCTTGCTATCATAGAAAGTGTGTGATTGTGTTGTTATAGATTAGGTTGTTAGGAGTGGTCATAAGAGAAAAAATATATTGTATGTGTGTGAAAGAGTTGTATGTGTGGAAGAATTGTTGTAGTCTTGTGTTCATACATGAGAACAAATAGATGGGGTAATTTAAGTTTATTTGTATTATAATTGTGGTGAAAAACCTTATTCATATTATGAGAAGTTGTAAATTTTTTCTCTACTATAATGTTCTAGATTTTTTGATATTTTTTTGCTAGAAAGGAACTTCCCCTTCTAAATCAAAAAAATACATTATTCTATTTTATATCATCTCAAAAAAAAAAAAAAAAAATTGACACTCTACAAGAATGAATAAGTTTGGTGTACATAAGAATAGTGTATACTTCTAGATAAAACTGTGTATATTTTATGCTCAAATGAATATTTTCTAGTGTACATGATATTTTACATCTCACTTATTACAAAACAAATGAATACATATGTAGTGTCTTACATCTCACTCATTACAAAACAAGTGAAAATAAACAATGTCTAAAATGTAAAAATGATACATCTGAAATAGGTAGATGAAGATTGAGATATGCAACCAATTTTAGTTGGAGCCCCATTACAAGAGCTAAACAAGTCCAGTGATTCCATTAACAAGATTCCACTAGCTCAAATGGTGAGAAAATTCATGACATTTCCATATGATGTCTAAATACTCGTTGAGTTTAATGCTTAATATAGCTTGGCATCTTCATTTTGGCATATCAATTTTTATTTTAGTAACTTTTTACTTGTGTTTGATGATATGATGGTTGTTGAATTGACATTATAACTCCAATGCTTTGAATTGTCCTTGAATTTGTAATCATTGTTAACATGTTAATTACGTCGAGAGGTATTCTATAAAGGCAACAAAAACCTATGTAAATAAAAATAAGTGAAGTTGAAATTGACAAGTGATTGACGATTAAACACATGGAAGTGGAGAATGGTCTTCATTGGATAGTAGTGAAAGAGTGGTCTTCATTGGATGATAGTGGATGCTTAGGTATTTGGTTTTATTAATAGGTACTATTGGGGTTCTACAATTTTCTTTATAATTTTTATTTATTAGTGTTGTGTGGAGCTGGACTCATATTATAAACCATGGGACCACACTCATCTTCACAATATAGATGCTAATATTCAATAGAGAAAAGTCATTGTAATGCATGATCCAACTTCATAAGATGCAGATGCCCTAGGTATATTATGCCATATTGCACCAATATTTTCTTTGTTCTATCAATTTACATAATATGATTTATATTTCAAGGTGATTGATATGAATGTAGAAAGGTTTTCCATGAAGAATTTCCAACCATATTTGATTGAAGGTGTTGATAATTTTTTTGCAGTTCAAGGTCTGCAAGTGATTAGTTTAACTGCTCAAATTGAGGGCTAGGCTTAACCATCACACACTAAGCTCCTCTCTTTCACTACTATAGATGGTGATGGCATGATATTAACATTGAGTGATGATTAAACACATGATATTAGGATTTCGTGACTGAAAGTACCATATGCAATGCCAAGCACAAGTCCCATTGTTAGGATTGTAGCAAGGATGCTAACATAAGGAATAACTAAAAATCCATTCGCCCAAGATGGTAAACCCATAAAATCCACTGACATGAGTGAGATGTATCAATAATTGGCATCTCTAAATCCACTACCAGATTGTAGACTAAGGATTCAAGAGCAGGAAACCCATAATCAACACCATCAAGAAGAAAATCATCATTTTAAAACTCAAAAGGGAGTGGGAGCGAGCAAGATGGCTCCATTGCTCATTTCCTATAAATATGTTATCTACTCAATTTGGGTTGGGCTTAACCATCACACACTAAGCTCTGACCAACTTAGGTGACTGATGTGGGGCCCTCTAAACATTTTGTTCCCATTATGCTTTTCGTTGTGCTTCTTTTGACTCTTCACAGTTACCATCACTGCTACAGTTAAGTTTGAATTCACTTTTGAATCCCTCTCGCCCGATCCATTAAAAGCAGTGACAAGCAACTAAGTACTTTTTCCCACCCATTTCATTTTCTTAGATGACCAAAAGCTAGACTGGTGTGACATGATGCCCATGTATCTATACACATGGAAAACCTTTGGCTACTATTCAGGTAATCTATGCAGATTTCATTTCCTTTTCACCAACTAAAGTTTTAAATTCCTTGAATTTGAATCTAAATTGTAACAGTGCCCTATTTTTACAGGAATGAAAGGCCATTTCATCTGCAATCTTTCAAAATACAAGATGTTTCATAGATAGGATCGATGTGCATTTCCTTGAGAGCGAAGATCATATGGAGAAATAATTCAGATATTGTGTTCACAAGGAAAAAAGAAGAAACTATAATCTTGAGTATTTATGTTAGCGCAAAAAATTGTAATCTTGCATATTTATGTTCACACGAGAAAATGTTATCTTGCATTTACTTTTTACTATTTACAGAAAGAATTGTGAAAGAAGAAGATTGAAATATTGTTGTAGTTACTAAATATCATTCTTCTTCTTCTTTTTGGAATGGTAGAGTGGATTTGTTTGTTCTTATGCTTTGAAATCCTGTAAAGTTTGAGAATGTTAAATTCAAAATAAAGATTTGAGTTGTTGAAGTTTATATTGGATTTACGTGTGGAATACAATAATATGATATAATATTTGTTTGTTCCTCTAAGATCGTTGGATGATTGCATTTGCTCTTGCTAATCATAATATTGTGAGTTTCAAAAAAATAGCTTTCAAATGAGGACTACTATTATCTGTTGTCATATGTGAGGCAACATTAACCATAACATTGGCGTGCTTGTTATCTTTTTGGGGAAAACATTAATGGTAAATGAGCTGAAATAATCAAGTAATTATAAGTCTAATTCATGGCATTGTGCAAGTTAAGCATCTTTGATCTTATAATCACTAGTAACTTGTCTATCTACTAATTGTAAATCATCATGTATATGAATAGATTTCTTTCAAGGATTTTTCAATATGTATACCATAATCAAATACTTCATATTCAACTATAAGATTGACACACAAAAAGTCTAATAAAAAGGATAAATGGATCACATCACTCAATGTTGGTATCAATATTACATTGCCCCCAAACCAAGAATACATCTAAAACCATAAAAGGAAATGGTCCAAGTTATAATGTGTCGATTTCTTAAAGTTAAAAATGAACATATATCGAAACATAATATAGTATTTTAGGTATTTGATTTTAAAAATGTCTAATAGAAAAGATAAAGGGATCAAGTCACTCAATGCTAATATCATGCCCAAATGGACCTATATAACTTTAAGTTCAAGGTATAATGTTTAAAAATGTGTAGTTTAAATTAAAAAATACACCTATATAGTCAATTGCTTCAATTTGAATACTTTGATAAGCATTCAATATTTTTTTGTCTTCTAGGCATAATGGCAAGATCAAGTTTGACTCAAAATAGTCTAGAATGAGTAACTTTCACATGCCATTGACATAAAACTCATCTAAACCTTTCAAAACATCTCCTTTGAAGTTCAATCTAAACCAAATAATAAGGAAAATTAGCAAAATTTAAAATATTGAACTCAACACAAGGTGAACCTATAACATATAAATATATCAATTGCCTAAGAAATAACCCTCCCAAAATTAGATCTACTTGCCCTCATTGCCTAGAAAATGAGTAACCCTCTAACATAATGGATTTGATGCCATGTTATAATCTATCATATATGTGCAACAAATCTACCCATGGCATACTTCTTATGAACTATTCACAAAACTAGGAAAATGAATAAAGATATTTGATATTTTATTTAATAGAGAAAATTAAAATGAGGGAGATGAAAACATATAAGACTCTTGGATGCATGATCTACATGTCCAAGAGGTGATGATATGAATCTCAATCACTCCTAATCAATATGTGGGTTAACCAATCCAACTCAGATAGAGGTGGCCTTGACCAATTAGAGGAAGCACCTAACTACCATCGACAAAGGATTGATGAGGAAACAATGGTATTTGTGTACATCAAAACAAGGTGAATACATGTGTCATCATTAACTACTTGGATGAGAATAACAAAATATTCCTTATATTTTAAATAAACTTATTAACACATACAATAGTGCACCATCTTGAAAATATTTTATTTGTAGTCAAAGTTATTTATTATAGTAAAATGTCATTCACTAAAAAATAAAAACTGAAATATTAAAACTAACAAAAATGTATACTTTATTTTTTAATTTTTGGAAGAATTATAAATTAAATTTATATTTTTTTATAAATCACTATATATATATATAATTTTAAGCAAGATTTTGCTCAAGGGAGTGGCTCCCTATTATTTATATAAGACTAAAGATGCATTCCACTATCCTTTGAGAGAGAGGACAAAAAAATAGTTTGTAAATTGAATTTATAAATATAGAAACCTCCCCTTAATTCTTCCAAACAATCCATTTTTGGGGGAGAAAGGAGACACAAATTTTGATATCATGTGATGTGATCCTCCAATTATAACTGGAAACTACAATCACAATTTACTTATGTTCTCCAATTATGTGACTTCTAAACATATTTCTATCAAACATGTCAATGAAAGTCATCACAAAAAATTCTAGGGTGACATTAGCATGCACATTTCATGTGTCAAATAGTTTTCACCCCATCATCGCTACTATCACCCCTTTAGTTGTAGGCATAAAGATAATAAACAAACACCCAATCTGAGTGGTTAGATCTTCCCATGGACAACTACAAGGATATAATTTGATAATAAACTTTCCTTCCATCATTTCATAGAATGGAACTAACACCCATTTTAAAGCATTGCCCCACCCAAAAAATCCTAGATGTTTGATCATCGACTACCTCTTGGTATCCTTAGGATTGCCTCAATCACATGCATTTACAAAAATTTAGTTCACATTTTAGACTTTTAGTCATTGTCTAAACCAGGATAGCTTTCAGTTCAATTTGATATGATCATTGCACCCATTTTATGAATACCATAAATTGGTAGTAGGTTTGTCATCATATTTATCGCTCTATAAATGTGCTTCATGAAAAATAAAATTCCAACCTATTCAAGAATGATACTATCAAATCCACCCTTTTTTTAGCTTCTAACTTTAATTCTTTCATTCTATCATTATGTTTATACAAATTAGATAACTCCCTTTAATCTCCAATAACCACATTTTTCTATTCACACAGCTTGAGGCCTTCATAAAGGGAATCAAACATAACATCATTATTAGTTCCAAATTAAAGTTGTTTGTAAAAAACCCAAATATGGACTCTGATCTCATCTCTCAAGATGTGCAACCCCACACCTCAAGCCTTAGGATTATCTCAAGGGGCCCCATCAAAATTTAGTTTCATTCTACCTTGAAGAGTGACAATCAATTTCACTTTCTTCCTTCTCATGGAAAAACAATCCAATGAGGAAATGGAACTTCCCACACATCTTAGAAGGATCCAAACTTTGCTTACCTAAAAGTCCCAATGAATGAATTATCTCCTTTTTGAATTCCAAATATTTACATTAATTACTTCATAGATTCCTAATTCGATCTTACTAATTTGATTGCCTCCACCAAATTACATTTTTCCTTGAAAATGTAATTACTTTATTCTCTCTAGATCTATCAAATAACCATTGGCAGACTTCTAGTCCATAATATATAATGCAAGGAGAAACAATATAGATATGGCTAGCCATAGAAAAAATCCATTAAATGCTTTAGGAAATCCCCTTTCTGATCCAATCTATCACACAACCAATTCCAATATTCTTATATATAAAGGGGCATCATGGCAATAAATAGTCAAACTTCTCCTCTTTCTTTAGGCTCAATGGAAATATAGGAGGGTCAATAATACCAATGGAGTGCAACCTTTCTCCTACCAAAATTCATTTATGAATGCTATTCCATGCAAAGGCACCATCCTTTAGAAGCACAATCCCCCCACAATACAAATTTTATGGCCAAGAAGAGAGAGACTACATCAAATCTTGAATAGGATATCCTATTTTTGTTGAGTTTTTCTTGAAAGTATCCCCACACCAAATGGTTTCACCCCGCTAGGGGAATAAAGTGTGGATACCTTTTCTGCACTTGCTAAAAAATAAACAACCATTACCATCGTTAGTAAACTTAAGAAAACCAAAAAAAGCATCCCTGTAGAATATTGGATCATGCTACCTATTCAAATAAAGAAGTAAGATATAAAATAAACTAAGTGAAAGCATAAGAAAGCAAGAATCAAACTCTATCCCATAGTGGGACTGGTGCTCCTTTGATGTGGAAAGGATGCCCTTTCCCACCCCCTTGATAATCTTCAAATGATAATGGACACAATGTGATACAAAGATGAAGTGCAAGATGGAATAAAAGTGCCTATAGTGCAAATACTCAGATTGTGGATCTCTAGTTGTGGATCTTCAAAAAGAGAAGGCCTCTATAAATAGGTTGAGGAGTTGAAGAATGGAGAGATGGGAGGAATGAGGGACTAAAGAAGAGCCAATGATATTGTGACACTTTCACATGGCTAGTGGAGGGAGGTGGAGCACATTTTGGAGAATGTGCATGGTTAATGCAAGTGGTTGAGGATTTTGGAGGGAAATTGTTTGGGCAAGAAAGTAAAAAAAATGGAGTTAATGAAGGAATATTCTCAAAGAATATGCCTTGGTGAGGGAAAAAGGGGTAATTAGATAATTAAATAAAATGAATTTCATGTGCAAGTGGGTGGGTTAGTCAAGGGTTTAGGTTTGACCCAGGTTGGGTCAAAACCTAGAGGATAGGTAATTAGGATTAGAGGTTAATTCATTCAAAATTAATTAACTTGGAGGAATTTTAGGGGTTTTGACATTTGATTTAAATCAATTTGATTTATTAAAGTAGATGAGAGGACCTTTAGGACTTTAATTAAATAAATTGATTTATTTAATCAAATATGATGCACATTAGTGAATTAATTGGATAAATTGCTTTATTTGATTAACAAAAGAAATGATGTTAATTTGAGCATCTACATAAAGTATATTTATTTTCTAAAGCTCCTCCTTAACCACCTCAATAATTGACACATTTTAAAGTCCTTCCACACCCACTTTGACCTAGCCACACCTATATATTCTACCACTTTTTTTGCCACACATAAACCATGTTTTCTTTATATCCTTCTAATTTTGGAATATTAGTTAGAGGAATATGAACATTCCAAGAATCATCCCAAAAAATGGTTGATTTGCCATTGTTATAATCTAGGTCAAGCACTTTAAGTTATGATATGCCCAAATTTCATCATGGCCTTCTAAATGTGATATCCCAAAAAGGATTAGCAATGGTAAAATTTTTATCTAGGTCATTACTATCAATATATTTTTGTTGGAATATTTTACACCATAATGTTGATGGTTTTTGAAGATTTTCTATACCAAATTCATGACAAGCGCCAGATTGTGTTATCAAATAAATACCAATTTGGACATCTATTTTCATTTTCCTTACCATGTTTCAATTGATTGGTGAAATTATTTTGACTTCATTTGAACTCTCCCAAAAAAATACTTGTATATCCCATTTATGTCATGATAATCCTTTGTTAAGTACATAAAAGACATCATATAGATGGAGATTACATACTTGATTATCATTATTATTCTACCAACCATAGTTGGTCATCACCCTTTTCATGATTCCAATTTATTCTTACATAATCCCATAATGTCATCCTTGAATTTTAAAATTTGGTTTTGATCACTTCCTTTTGAATTTTTCAATTGTTGTGGTTCACACTTGACATGATTTGATGGACTTGATTGAGCAGTGATAGATAAATATAGTGATTAGAAGGGGTCTAAGATGTTCAAGCTTTCTAAGAAATTATTATTCTTAAAAGGTAAGATTAAGCAATGGATTTTAAAATATCTTTGAGGAGAAAAATTAAATTGAATTAGAGTTGGTGAACTTGAATGAGAATTGATTCACAATGGTATGTTCCAAGAAGAAAAATTAAAGGAGAAAGAATTGTTGGCTCAACCTGTTAAAATTTTGGCTAAGGGTTTTTTACAAATCTAAATCTAGAGAGACATGGTTGGTGGGGAGAGATTTGAACACAAGTATTTTTCATAATATCACTAAAATTATGTTTCAAAATAGAGTTGGAAGGTTCCTAGATGTGGGTGGTTGATGCCTATTGAAGGAAAAAAATATTCAAAATGAAGTTGTCTCCTTCCTCCAAAACTTTCTTTTGAGGGAGGGGATTGAATTCATGAGACATGAGTATTCTCTTAGAAAATATCTCATCAAATATCATGAAAAAAATGAAATTTTTTTAATAGAATCCTTCTTTGATAAGATAAATTGTGTTGGAGAATGCTAAGATCAAAAAGAATGAAACTACCTTCCATAAGTGAACAAAATATGAGTACAATCGTATATCTATCAATACACAATAAAGAATGTGTAAATACAATGAGGAACCTTGTATATATATAGGAAAGGTAGATGAGGTAGGTTCAGGTAGGATTGAACAATTGACTAACCCTCCGTATATGGAACACTTGTGAGATCACTTGACAAGTGTGTGAGAAAGTGTAAAGTGTGCATGCAATAGGAGTCTAAAGTGTTAAGTACACATGTCCCAATGCTATGGAGTGATATAAAATCATTAAATTCCTAAGTAAACTTAAGCTAGATGTGAATAGGCCAATCCTAGAAAGGTGATTAGTTAGCTAGATTGGTAAAGACACTTTTTACACTAACAAATTGTGCATCCTTTCAATTGCATCCTAATAAGACTACACTACATAATGATAGAATGAAAGAATTAAAGTTAGAATCTAAAGAAAGGGTGGATTTGATAGTATCATTCTTGAATAGGTTGGAGTTTTATTTTTCATAAAGCACATTTACAGAGTGACAAATATGATGACAAACCTACTACCAATTTACGGTATTCATAAAATGGGTGCAACAATCATATCAGACTGAACTGGAAGCTATCTTGGTTTAGACAATGACTAAAAGTCTAAAATGTCAACTCCATTTTTGGAAATGCATGTGATTGAGGCAATCTTAAGGATACCAGGTGGTAGTTGATGATCAAACATCTAGAATTTTTTGGGTGTGGTAATGCTTTAAAATGGGTGTTAATTCCTTTCTATACAATGATGGAAGGAAAGTTTATTATCAATGGATATCCTTGTAGTTGTCCATGGGAAGATCTAACCACTCAGATTGGGTGTTTGTTTATTGTCTTTGTGCCTATGACTAAAGGTGTGATAGTAGCGACGATGGGGTGAAAAAATTTGACACATGAAATGTGCATGCTAATGTCACCCTAGAATTTTTTGTGATGACTTTAATCAACATGTTGGATAGATTAAATATGTTTAGACGTCACATAATTGGATAACATAAGTAAATTATGATTGTAGTTTCCAATTATAATTGTAGGATCACATCACATGATATCAAGGGAAGCTTGGGAAGAGAACTTAAACACAATGTAGACTTAAGATGTTACTTGAAATTATTCTCCAAGAATATCCATAGGTGCAATTTGGATACCTTTAGGAAGTTCATTGCTCAAAATTTGTGTCTCCTTTTTCCCACCAAAAATGGATTGTTTGGAGGAATTAAGGGGAGGTTTCTTTATTTATAAATTTAATTTAAAAACTATTTTTTTGTCCTCTCTCTCAAAGGATAGTGGAATGAATCTTTAGTCTTATATAAATAATAGGGAGCCACTCCCTTGAGCAACATCTTGCTTAAAATAATATATAGTGATTTATAAAAAATATAAATTTAATTTATAATTCTTCCAAAAATTAAAAAAAAGTATACATTTTTTGTTAGAACCTTTTTCATATTTTATTTTTATTTTTTAGTGAATGACATTTTACTATAATAAATAACTTTGACTATAAATAAAATATTTTCAAGATGGTGCACTATTGTATGTGTTAATAAGTTTATTTAAAATATAAGGAATATTTTGTTATTCTCATCCAAGTAGTTAATGATGACACATGTATTCACCTTGTTTTGATGTACACAAATACCACTATTGCCTCATCAATCCTTTATCGATGGTAGTTAGATGCTACCTCTAATTGGTCAAGGCCACCTCTATTTGAGTTGGATTGGTTAAACCACTTATTGATTGGGAGTGATTGAGAGTCATCTCATCACCTCTTGGACATGTAGATTTAATGGATCCGAGAGTATTAAATATTTACATCTCCCTCATTTTAATCTGCTCTACTAAATAAAATATTAAATATCTTTATTTATTTTTCCTAGTTTTGTGAATAGTTCATAAGCATTATGTCATGGGTAGATTTGTTGCACATATATGATAGATTATAACATGGCATCAAAGCCATGATGTTAGAGGGTTACTTATTTTCTAGGCAATGAGGGCAAGTAGATTTAATTTTGGGAGGGTTATTTCTTAGGTAATTGATATATTTAAATATTATAGGTTCACCTTGTGTTGAGTTTAATATTTTAGATTTTTCTAATATTCCTCATTATTTGGTTTAAATTAAACTTCAAAGGAGATGTTTTCAAAGGTTTAGATAAGTTTTATGTTGGGCATATGCAAATTACTCATTCTAGACTATTTTGAGTAAAACTTGATCTTGCCATTATGCCTAGAAGACACAAAAACCTTGAATGCTTATCAAAGTATCCAAATTGAAGCAATTAACTATATAGGTCTATTTTTTAATTTAAATTACACATTTTTAAACATTATACCCTGGAATTGAAGCTATATAGGTCTATTTGGGCATGATATTAGAATTGAGTGACTTGATCTCTTTTCTATTAGACTTTTTTAAAATTGGATACCTAAAATACTATATTATGTTTGGATATATGTTCATTTTTAACTTTAAGAAATCGACTCATTCTAACTTGGACCATTTCCTTTTATGGTTTTAGATGTATTCTTGGTTTAGGGGCAATGTAATATTGATACCAACATTGAGTAACTTGATCCCTTTATCCTTTTTATTATGGGCATGTGCAGGATCATGATGGGCCAAAAAGTGGCAATATGAAAAAAGTAGTGTTTTGCACTCGCCAAAAAATGCGAAAATCTCGAGTTGAATTTTTTTTGGGTTGGGTGTTAGTACATTTCTCCACAGATATGCCCAAGCCTAAGTTTTACAAGTTAGATATGTGATTTGAATCGAATATCCAATTTTTAAAAGTAAAAAAAATTGGATATCTAATTTGGGGTCGGGCAATATAAATAGAAAAAATGTCATTTCGAATTCATTTTAACTCTTTGAAACATCCAACGACTCAAACAGTGACAGTGGATGTGAATTCGATATCCGTTTTTAGCTGATATCCAATTTGGAAGGTAAGTATTTGGTTTTTATTTTTGTTTTAATCGATTTTTGTTTGAGTTTTGTATAATTTTAACTAGTTTTTAACATATTTTTATTAAAAATTAGGGTGTTTTATAGATTTTTATTAAAAACTAGGGTTCTTTACAATAATTTTATTTATATTATGTAATTTCAATTAGATTAATTAGTTTTAAACTTCAATCAGGTATTAGGGCTGAGAATCAAAATCCACAAATGCCAAACCCTCCACCACCTCCACGCCCATCAATTGAAGAGTTAATTGGTGAAAAATTGGAGCAATTGAGGGGCATTTGTGATGTTTATAAGACAATCCCTCAATTAAGGAAGATGACAAACACATTGAAAGAAATAATTAAAAATATAGAAACCCTCTCCACCCAACATAATGCCTTTCTTTAGTGGCGAGAAAGCATGAGGGAATATTACTCCTGTGGATTGTCTTGTGAAGATGTGAAAGATCTCGAAATAAAAAAATCCCAAATAGCCTCTTTATTTGTTAACCCCCGCACTGGTTTGCCAGTTAATGTTAATAAACCAAAACTTTCTATAAAGTGGTGCACAAATTAGGACATTGCAGATAAATTTTGGGATCGTTGGTGCATGGTTTTTGATAAACCACCCAACAACAATAGTGATGTACCATTTTACTTTATTAAAAAATTATACGTTGAGTTTGTGTTAGGGCATCATATCAATTACTTTGACATTAAACCCTTCCAGGGTGTCGGTGGAGGTATGCCCCAAGATAGACCAGGGGCAGTTAGAGTAGTCCAGGGCCCATATGTTCCCCCTCCTCCCCTTCCTTAGCCACCTCCAATACATCATCTAGATATTATCGAGGATGCAACCACACAGACTATTCAGGCTATTCACTCTTTGAGTGATCTTTTCATTTCCCATACTACTTCAGTAGCTTAGCCACATGTCAGTGATTTAAGCAATGGATCGAGTGTTATTGCATCATCCTCCTTAGGTCCACATATTTGTGTGCCACATACTTGCACTATATGCCACCAAATATGCTTGGGTACTCTTGTACATCACGTTGAGCATCCCTTGGACACATCTGATTATGACCTCCATGATGTGAACATTATAGGAGATCAGACGTAGGAGATTGGAGCACACCTTGTAGATTCCTCTGCTGCTAGAGAGGAGGACATTGGAATAGTTACATAGGTAAGATTTAAGTTGTAAATTCATAACTTGCATTTGTTTTTAAATGAATATTAATAAGAGATAGTATCAAGTAATAATATTTATTTACATGGTCTATTTAATAGTTAATGTCTGAGGATGAGCTTAGACAGGTTACTAATAGCACCCTTAGGGCCATTTCATTTGGCCTCGACATGCATGTGGTATATATTTTTGCACTCGCTCGTTTACATTTTTTATTATATACTTGCTTGTCATTTGAATTGTCATTAATGAAATTATATATATTAACTTATATGTTTATCTTATTTTTCTCTTGTAGGAAACACCTAGAGCGAGCTAGGTGCAATGCTCTCCAGACTTTGGAGGCGCAATTGTAGATAAGGGAAAGGTAATTGAACTCAAATTCGATTGAATTAAGTTTTTGAAGATCTTATAGTGATTATACATACATCGACATAGATTGGTAGTTTCATATACTTGTCATTTTTATATGTACATGTGGTTATGAGCTACACATCCTTGTTGACAAGTGTCACAACGCTTGAAGGAGTAGGTGTTGGAACACTTGAAGGAGTAGGTGTTGAAACACCTCAAGGAGGAGTTGTTGAAACAACTGAAGGAGATAAAGAAAAAGAGATGCCTAAAGAGGTATGTGTTTATTTTATTTTGTGTTTGGTAAATATGTTCCTATTATCGACAATTGTATGCTAACTTGTATCAGTTTTATGTTTTTGTTCACATATATAGATTGGCATTGCAAAAGTTGATATGATTGGTTCTTTGAGAGGGGTATATTCTAGGACTCCTGGTGGTTTGAAGAGACGTATCTATGAGGTTATCAAGATTTCAATTTTAGAGTTCAATTATAATTCAATGTATATTGATTTTGATGTTAATTATTCAATTTTAAATTATAACTAATCTCAATTATGGTTTGAATTTTTCTTGTGCAGTTTCCTTCAGAGCCAAAGAGTGCTTCAATGATGAAAAAAAAAGACATTGAGTTGGTGTTGATGCTAATTTTGTATATGGACATACACTTGATTATTGGATAATTTGATATATAGAAGTTCATAATCAAAATAATTTGTTCCTCATGTGCATGTTTAAACTATTCAAAAATTTAATCTTGAGCAATGTTTAAATATCAATGTACTATAGCAAAAAAAATAATGAATAATGGTTAAATTATATCATATATTTCTTCGTTATATTATGGTTATATTATATAGTTTAAACAACTTTGAAGACAAGAACAATGGTAAAGTTTAACATTTTAACTTTAAAGTTTAAATACACAAATGTCATTGTCTCACACTACATGATGTTTTAGAGTCATTAGGGATTCATTGGTGTCATTTTGTGCATTACAATGAGGAAGTTGCAAAATATTGCAAATTATGAAAAGTTGTCATTAAGAATGCCAAAAGGTTGTAAAGAGGAAGCTCAACAGTCATTTGGGTTTGAAAAGTAGTTGTAATTGTTGAATTTGGTGGGAAAACCTTTAAATAGGCTTGTGAACTCGAAGGTATGGTTGGAGAAGTTGTTCATTGAGAAGAAGCAATAAAATTTAATTGTTTCCTTGCAATTTCTTGAGTTTTTCCAAAATTTCTGAAGTTTCTTTGTGTTGTATGGTTCCGTATAGGGTAATCTTGCACTCCAATGGATTGAATTCGGTGGGCAGCAAGGTTAACCTCACCACAAAATTGGGTTACCCTTAACACCTACACTTGACCAATTGACCTCCATTTGTGACCTTCATGTGCTTAGGTGCACCTGCACCATACAATCCTACAGAAAAAGAACTCACGTCACATTAGTTGTGTCATACACCAGTTCCACCAAGCTTTACACCTACCCTCTCATCTACAAATCTCCTTCCTTGGTTCATAGATAGTGATTCCACAATCTACCCTACATCCTTGACATTACTTTCACTTGAATAAGTCACCATCTTTGCATTCCAACCTGATGTTTGTCTTCTATCTACTCCTTGATCAAAACCAAATGATGTTTCTGCCTTTATGCCTGCAATCAAACTCTTACCAACAGCTGCTTGAACTGATTTCCCCGTTATCACAGCTTCATGCTTGCATATATCCTTGGGTTCTTGTTTTTTTTGTCCTTCCATCCCTTTCATCAATCCTCTTATCTTACCAGCAACAAGTAACTTTGTACCTACTGTACCTACAAAACCTCCATGCTTTGCAACATTCTTCCCAACCAATGGACACACAATGGACCCTATCATGAAATTAGCATACCAATTTACTACCAACTCAGTCTTAAAACCTGTGTCAACCTTCACACCTACTGTCAGAGTATTTTCAGACTTCAAACTAACCATCTCACTTGAAGTTGCTTGTTTAAGGTTGTAGTTAAGGGTTTGAGGGTCAAAATGTATTAAGAGGCCATTCCACCTAATGTTCATGTTTTTATTCAGTGGAATGGTCTTGGTTAGAATAAGATTAGGTGTAGGAATAGATATCTAGTTGTGGCAAAGGCATTTGGTGGAGATTTCCATGCTTCCCCTGTGGAAAAAGCATGAATTTACACCTAGGAGGCATAGTTGGAAGTAGCAAATTAAAGAAATAGTTTGGAAGAAGTTTAGAAACTGGTTGTTTCAGTGTTATTAGGTGGATTTTGATGTGATAGAAGGTCTACAAAGGTAGGGTAGGTCATTTGGATGTTTGGGCTTGAAGCCCTAGTTGAACAAAGAGTGAAAATGGGTGAAATTGAGAGGTTTTAAGAAGGAAATGTGTGAGAAATTTGGGGGCAACATAATTTGAAGGTGAATTAAGTTTTTGCAAGGTGAAATAATAATTTTTGAAAATATTTTGAGGTTGAATGAGCTCTAGAGATGGGTTTTTCAATAAACCCTTGCTTATTTGGTGAAAAATGAGGGTTTCATGAAAGATGGTCTTAGCAAGCGATTTTTGACTCAGTGGCTGAATAATTTATAGTTTTGGAGGTATTTTGAGGACTGTCTAATGGTATTTTGAGTGGGCAGAAATATTGAAGGAGAGTTCCCTTGTTAAAGTGGGCTAATTGGAGCCCCTTTTCCAACGTTCAAGATCAGTTTGATGGTATGGTTCCAAAGTAAGTACATGCGATTCTATGATTTGTTTCTTGGGTGTAATAAGGTCATCCATGAACATTTGGAGTCATTTAGAGTCATTTTGAAGTGATTTGGGGTCATTTGTCAAAAAATGTAAAAAGTTGTCAAGTTGCTAAAATGTTGTCAAGCAACTTTTGTAAGAAAGTGCAAAAATGAAGTTTTATTAACAAATTGTTTAAAAAGTGTCTATAAATGGTTGAGAGGAATTTGGGTAGGTACATTTATTCTATGCATGGTCCTCTTATGCAATGAGACATGCAAAATCGCTCTGACCTACATTCAACCGACATAATCCCTTAAGAGTCCAAAGTACAAAATGGCTGCAAACTTCAACATGCTCATATTCAGACATCGTGATGCCTATAAACTTCTCGTCTAACCCTATTGGATTATGTTGGGCCCCTCTACAATAACCTCACTCATTTTTCACTATCTCAAAGGCCTTTTCTTGTGGTTGAAAATTCTCGCTTGAGGAAAAAGTTGTCAAATGCAAGTAGTTGAAAGTTACAAAGTGGTGCAACTTTCATTCTAAAACTCGTGTGAACAAATGGACTATTCCAATACATCTAGGTGGGTACGTTTATGCTTGGTATGGTCTTCTTTTGCACCAAAACATATGGAATCACTCTGAACTACATTCAACCGGCATACTCCCTTAAGAGTCCATTGTCCAAAGTGCAAAATGGCTACAAACTTCAGCATGCTCATATTCAGACACCGTGACGCTTAAAAACTTATCGTCTGACCCTATGGGATTATGTTGGGCCCCTCTACAATAACCTCTCTTTTTTTTCTCTATCTTAGAGGCATTTTTTTGTGGTGGCAAATTCTCACTTGGGGAAAAAGTTGTCAAATGCAAGTAGTTAAAAGTTACAAAGTGGTGCAATTTTTGTTCTGCAACTCATGTGACCAAATGGACTTTTCTGACGCATCTAGGTGGGTATGTTTACACTAGGCATGGTCCTCTTTCACACCAAAACATGTGTAATCACTCCAAGCTACATTCAACTAGCAGAATCCCTTAAGAGTCCAAAGTACAAAATGGCTGCAAACTTCAGCATGCTCGTATTTGGACACCGTGACACTTAGAAACTTCTTATCTGACCTTATGGGATTGCGTTGGGCCCCTCTACAATAACCTCTTTGAGTTTTCTCTATCTTAGAGGTGTTTTCCTGTTGTGGCGAATTCTCACTTGCGGAAAAAGTTGTCAAATGCAAGTAGTTGAAAGTTGCAAAGTGGTGCAACTTTCATTCTGCAACTTGTGTGACCAAATAGACTATTATGATGCATCTGGATGGGTATTTTTATGCTAGGCATGGTATTCTTTTGCACCGAAACATGCATAATCGCTTCAACCTACAATCAACTGGCATAATCCCTTAAGAGTCCAAAGTATAAAATGGCTGCAAACTTCAGCATACTCGTATTTAGACACCGTGACACTTAGAAACTTCTCATCTGACCCTATGGGATTGTGTTGGGCCCCTCTACAATAATCTCTCTCAATTTTCTCTATCTCAAAGGCATTTTCCTGTGATGGTGAATTCTCGCTTGGGAAAAAAGTTATCAAATGCAAGTAGTTGAAAGTTGCAAAGTGGTGCAACTTTCGTTCTGCAACTTGTGTGACCAAACGGATTATTCTGACACGTCCAGGTGGGTTCTTTTATGCTAGGCATGGTCCTCTTTCACACCAAAACACGCGGAATCACTCTAAGCTACATTCAACCGACAAAAGCCCTTAGGAGTCCAAAGTGCAAAATGGCTACAAATTTTAGCATGCTTGTATTCAAACACCATGATACTTAGAAACTTCTCTTTGACCCTATGGGATCGCATTGGGCTCCTCTACAATAAAATTTCTTAGTTTTCTCTATCTCGGAGGCGTTTTCCTATGGTGGCGAATTCTCTCTTGGGGAAAAGTTGTCAAATGCAAGTAGTTGAAAGTTGCAAAGTGGTGCAACTTTTGTTCTATAACTCGTGTGACCAAAAAAACTATTCTGGCATGTCTAGGTGGGTATTTTTATGCTAGGAATGGTCCTCTTTCATACCAAAACATGCGGAATCACTTTGAGCTACATTCAACTGGCATAATCCCTTAAGAGTCCAAAGTGCAAAATGGTTACAAACTTCAGCATACTCGTATTCAGACACCGTGATGCTTAGAAACTTCTCTCTAATCCTATGGGATCACATTGGGCCCCTCTACAATAACCTCTCTCAGTTTTTGCTATCTCAGAGGCCTTTTTCCCGTGGTGGTAAATTCTCATTTGGGGAAAAAATTATCAAATGCAAGTAGTTGAGTGTGTAAAAATGACTTTTTAGCCATTCCACCCATTGTATCCTACTATAACTCAATGGAATGGCATAATTAGGGGTAGGAAACATATTTTCATGGTTTCTGGAGTAGGGGAGGCGAGTTGAGTGGTTTGGTGTGATGCGCTAGTTGGAAATTTGATGAGTTTTGGTGAAATTGAGTGGTTTAAGAGTGGAAATGGTTGAAATCCTTTAGGGCAGCAGTTTGTGAGGGAATTTTAAGCATGTTTTGTTGGTGTTGGTCCAAAGTGACTTTGTAGAAAATATATTGTAATAAAAAATTTGTCATCTATCAACATCTAGTTATTAGTTATGCAATGTGAAGTAATGCTTTGACTTTGAAAGATGTGGACCAAATTTGCAACTCTTAATAACCTATTGCACACCGTGATAAATGAGAAGGAAAACCTCTTATTTATAGATGTGATTGAGAGAAGGAGAGGAAAAATGGATGAATGTGGGATTATTTAACATCCAATGGCCAAGTGCCACTTGTCAAGATGTGAATGGAGGAAGGTTGTGCACATTTTAATGAATGAGCCAATAAATGATATTAGGTGGAATTTCAAATTCATGAAATGACTTATTGAAGAGGGAAAGAAAGTGACTTAAATGCCATTTGAATCAATACACAAGGGCATGTAAGAGGGGATAAATGCTTTGTTGGATGTACAAATCCACTTGGAGGGATTTTCAAACTTGGAAGAATATTCCCCTAAATATGCCATGTTGAAAGAAAATAGAGATTTAATAAATCTATTAAATGTATTTTCATGTGCAAGTGGCAAAATCCAGAGAAATTTAATGATTGAGATTAAATTAATCAAGATTTGATCAATTTAATGAGAGATTAGGTGATTTGACACTTTTGACTTAAATTTGTGATTTTATTTTAATCAAAGTTGAGAAGAAAATGATTTAGAGTTTAATTAAATAAAGATTTTGATTTATTTAACTAAAAGAGGATGATGCTAGATTAAATTAAATAAGGTTTAATTCATTCAATTTAATAGGATGACTTTAGAGATTTAATTAAATAAAATAAATTATTTAATTAAATGGAGATATAAGGTTAATTAAATAAAACTGATTAATTTAATCAACAGGGAAGAATGACCTAATAAGATAAATAATGATTTATTCAATTAAGGGATGAAAGGCGATGATAAGCTGAGAAGGTGATTCAGGATGAAACAATGTTAGTAATTAGGATCAAGTGTGTCGATATATTTTCCATGTCTACATTTTGCCCCTCTTTGAAGCAATGCACTTGTTGCGTTGGTTCAAAGAATAACTGTTGTGATCAAAATTCAAAATTTTTTCAATTTTTTAGATGCCCCATTGTTGCCTCAATGAGAAGAATTATGCTGTTATATTGCCCCCTTGAGAGATCAAACGAAAGTTTGGATTTTTGGGTGATCTCAAGAAAAAAAGAGGACAAGGTGCCCAACAGGTCCAAAAAAGCTCCGGGATGCCAAAAAACATGTTAAAATGCCAAAAAATGATGCAAAATGGCCCTCAGTCGGGCAAAAACGGGATCGTGGGACCAAAACCTTAGCTGGATGGCTAAATTAGGTTAAAAAACCTAATATTTAGGCTTAAATAAACCCTAAGGGGTCATTTTTAAGTCACTTTCACACTTAGCCTTTTGAAGATTCTTACACTTTGAGCTCTGAGTCTTGGTCGAGATGGCACAATGACAACTTCCCCAACACGTGTCCAAGTGAGTACGAGTGCACCAACGGCCAACCGGCACAGGACCCGTGGTACGTACTCCTTTCCTAACTTGTAATTTTATCATTTTTCGTGCATTAATTAGGGTAAACATCAGATTAGGGTCAAGTGGTGCTATATAGCGTCACTGTAAATGTTAAAACAACATCGTGCAGCCTCTTAATGCGCTACATGTGTGAAGAGGGCCACTGCGACCCACTTTAGGAATTAGGGTTTCAAGGCCAACTTGGCCGCATATGCAAATAGCACCGCAGTGGGCCCATTTGGAGTTTAGGATCAGAGAGCAGAGTCAAATTGCACCACTGCAACACAGTTTGGAGTTTGCAAACTGTGCCACAATTGCAAATAGGACCGCAATTTCTATTTGGCCAGTGGAAACTCAGTTCAAGGGTCTGATTTTTTTTAAAATTTGACGCAATGACTTTTATGGCACAGGAGGACCTCGAGATAATACATTCGAGGGAGCACAAATGTCTAGTATTGCATAGACTTAAGGGCATGTAGGTGTTTCTCCAGGAGCAACTTGGTGCCATGGGTCTCTAGTTTGTTGCATATGTTCATCCTGTTCGGACCCACCTGGGGATGATGCCATCCTTGACAGAGCCATTGCATAGTGAGACATCCTCCTTCCACCTTCCCACTGGCGAGGCCACTATTACACTTGAGGATGTCTGGCTCATCCTATGGTTACCCATCCATGGTGAGAGAGTAATCTATGATGTGGATGTCAGGAGGGATGCTTGCTTCAGGATTATGGGGCTAGATGAGATCATTTTTTTTGAGGGACAAATTGATTTGGAGAGGTACTGGGGCATAGTGCCCACATTCAGGCTCATTGTTGCCACGATTATATGAGGTCTTATGGCACCGGATCGATGAGGTCGATACTTTAGTCTAGGATGGGGACTAGCATGGGAGCGGATGGTTATTTGGGGGGAGTGCTTTGCATGGGGTCCAGTGATGCTGGCCTCATTATACAAAGACTTACATGAGTTTTCTTATCTGGACAATAGGGCCATTGGAGCCGAGGTCACATTACTTCATATCTAGGCATGAGAGTGGATTCCAGTGCTCCGTCTATAGGTTACACCAGTTGTTTTAGATATAGATGATCTAGTTGTCTGGCAGTATGGCGGGGCCCAAATAACCTTTACTCATACAGGGTCAGGCGGCATTGCCCATTGGTGATGAGTCATCAATGAGATGAGAGAGTTCATTTGGAGGCCCTGACTCAGCATAGGCCCATGGTATGATGATGTACAATAGTTGTTCTTCGCCCACTAGGACAAATTGATGTAGGGAAGGGAGCATATCATGATTGAGAGGTATCTTCCTAACAGGGTGGCCAAATAGTTTGGCAATGTTCAGGAAAAACCCGATGACCAGTACGTGGTGATCTTCGCCTATACCATGAGGGAGACCACATTGGGCCAACCCATACCAGCAAATGAGGTAGTGGCCTCCTTCAGACAACTAGTGGTCAGGTCGTGGCCATATGATAAAGGGAAGGAAGATGCGGGGGTTACACAGACATACAAGGATTGGTTCAAACTCCCTTTGAGATTCATAGTTCTAGGTGCAGTACTCCTATAGCGGAGACCAAGAGACAAATCAGCCAATAGAGGGCGGGGACAGGGAGGTAGGGATGATGGTGATAGGGATGGGGATGGAGATAGGGGAGGAGGTGGTCCACCTCCACATCAGACACCACCTTGAGACCAGGCACGACATACACCACCTCGGATGCAAACAACACCACGAGCACATACACCACCTCGGGTAGAGGCACATCAGACCCCTCCTCGGGATCAACCCAGAGATGGGGATAGAGAGGTCCCATAGTAGTAGCCACCAGTGCATCCAAAACACAAGGATCCCCTGATTCAGCAACTACAGGGTCAAATTCATATTTTGATAGCAGAGAGAAATCAGGCTCGACATTAGGTCGCAACATTGACAATAGAGAGGGATCAGGCCAGGTCTAAGAAAGACCAGGAGATTGGTCAACACAAGTAGCTTGAGAGCATGGCCTCCTCATCCTAGGTCTAGAGAGTTTCCCTCTGGGCATACAAGGAGGTAGTTAGAGAGGCCGAGTATTATCGACAACATTATAGACAAGTAGTGCCACCAGTCAACCAGGTGCCAGAGTTCTCTCAGCAGACAGGGATGAGGCAGGTAGGAGAGGGCAGCAACTAGCTGGGCGAGCTCCTTATGTTGATCACAGATAGTATTTTTGATTCATGGGCTCCTATTGTTACTGCCCCTATTGTATCATATATTTTGATGTATACACACTTGATCTAATTTTGTACCATGACAATTGTATATTTTTTTGATGATATATAAGAGATGGTTCCATTTATGAGATGTCCTATTTTATTTATGCATGGTGTATGGATATATTTTAATTTCCTATATGCTATGATATGTTTATGAAATGCATCTATTTTGTGCAATATGATGTAGGTTTCTACATGATACGATGATGTGATGCAATGATTATGGATGTATTTCTTTTTTGTATTTTTCTATGCATTTTATGGTGAAGATGTATGGATGCATTTATGATATGAAAATGTTTATGCAATGATGCAAAATGATTATGTGATGGTTTTATGATATGATTATGCATTATGATTTATGAATGTAATGGAACAAATATAATGACATGAATGCAATGATTTCTTAATAAAAAATATCTATTATTCTTCATAACTTAAGATGATAATGTAATGATATGATATGAAATTCAATGATGTGATATGATTAATGCTTCCTATATGATATGCATTATGTTAATTTTGTGGATACAGGGTGGATGCATTAACGGTGTTTTTTTATTAACTGTCATGGTACCATGTTAGTGTGAATAGAAGATAGAAGAAATGAGATCCAACAAGCCTACCCCATTAATGATGATGATGATGATTTGCTTACCAGGAGTTGGGATTTTAAAAGGGCCAATTACTTTATGTTTGATAATACACGTAGGTACGATGCATCAAGGTATTAAAAATGAGGATGGCATGGTACCTAGTGTGATGGAATTTGACTCAGCAACTAGATAGGAGTACTCTTGTTCACACTTGACATACAAAACCTTATTCATAATGCAGTTAAGATATTCTAAACATCTTGGACCAAAAGATAGAAAAGAAAGCCTCACTATGTGGTCAACAAGACATCTAAAACACCTTCCCTACAAACCAAACAAAGTACGCATGACCAAGTTATTTTAGAAGAATATCCAACAAGCACAATAGATAAAAAGATAATGATCGTTGTCCCATTCCTTTTTCTCTAAACCTTTTGATTAGGCATCATCAGAGGGTCCTTGGAATTAGCGTAAAATAAGATGTCGAAAAAGACCAAGATAAAGTAAACAAACAAGTTAATGTTCTTCATACCACTAGCCAAGACTAAACTATGGTGATGTCTTATATTGATGTCCATTGTAGGAAGGTGCATCCTAGGACATGTTCTGATTAGGTGATGATGAGATTGATTGGATGATAAGCTATTGATACTACGAGTTGATCAACTTGCTTGCTTACTGACCTAGACTTGAGACTTTGACGATTAGGTGTTTTCACTTTAAAACTTGCTAGACTTGCTTCCGACTGACTTACCAAAGGTTGAAGATGACGATTTATTATGAGTGATGATTATTTCGGGTGAAAGAAAGATGAGACGAATGCACCATTTTGGGTTTTTTCAAATATTTGGATGTTTTTGGAATTTTTGAAATGTTTTGAGGCTATTTTTGGGATTTTGAGCCTTTTCAATGTTTTTGGTATTTTTGTGATTTGACCAAGAGACTAACTTAAAGACCTATCCTAGGGGTCTTGGGAGTTGATCAAAATATTAGCCTTGCCTACGTTATACATGCAGAGACCACGTAGTTCAATTGACGATAGACTTGATTACTGATGAGATAGATGGGCAAATGGATTGCCATTTTATTGCGACGAACGCTTAAAGGACTGACCTAAAATGTCTCAAGGGATGATCAAAGATCAACCTTGCCTACGTTCAAGCTTAGAGACAATGTAGTTCGGTTCAATGACTCTATATTTGATTTTTTTTTTTGGATTTTGACATGTTTTGGATTTTGAATAATTTGGATGTTTTTGATTTTTGAAGGATTTTTTGAATGTTTTTGGATTTTTGAAGGATCTTTTGAATGTTTTTGGATTTTTGATTTTAAGGAAGATCGCAAGAATATACACGAATTCGATCTGATGTAGGTACAGGAACATGCCCCCAACATGATGTGATAGACTACTCCTATAAAGGCAAGACAAACTGACCTTAGGAATGTGCCAAGTAGTACTAGGGTGGAACATGATACAAACACAAGATCGAGCTATGGTACGGACGCGGATGGATGATGGAAGGATAAATGGAATGTAATGGATAAGTGAGTGTAGAAAATATGCTATGAAGATCCTAGTGGATGGAGAGTGTTTTATTTACACTTGGCATATGTTTTCCAGGTTTTCACCAAGGTACTTGTCTAAAGCGCCACCAAAATGGTTTTCACTAGAGGACAATTTTTTTTCTTTACTATTTTCAATCATTTTTCTATTTTTTTTGGATTTTTATATTTTTTGATTTTTTTGTTGTCACCAAGACACCTGTTTGCCAGGTTTTCATCAAGGTGACCATTTTTTCAAGACATTTTTTGATTTTTTGATTTTTTGGTTCTATACCTTGAAAGATTTTAGGCATAAAACTTTTTGAGATAAGAGTTGTTCATGGGCTCTTGCAGAGGTTCGCCTTCCGGTGTTGATAACTGATATGCCCCTGACTTGTAGCTCATTGTGATGATGAAAGGTCCCAACCAGTTGCGTTCAAATTTTCCCTTGCTTTTTGGGTTTGGTAGGTTCTTCTAATTCTTCTTTAGTATGAGCTCGCCAACTTAGAAGGTCCACCTCCGGATTTTCTTGTTGTAGTTGTGTTTTAGGCAATTTTGATATACTTGTAGGAGATTTAGGGCATTCATGCACCCTTCATCCAATAGTTCTAGCTCATTCAGTCGAGAGACCTGACATTCCTCATTTGTGATAAGATTTTGTAGCGATATCCTCAGGGATGGGAACTCGATCTCAATTGGGAGGATGGCTTCTGATCCGTAGACCAGGGAGAATGGGGTGGCACCTATTGGTGCATGGATGCTAGTACGGTAGGCCCATAAGGCAGGATTTAGCTACAGATGCTAGTCATGACCAGCGTCATTGACTATTTTCTTAAGGATTTTTAGAATGGTTTTGTTGGTGGCTTCTACTTGGCCATTGCCTTGGGGATAATATGTAGTGGAAAAGCGATGTTGGATGTTGAATTTTTGGCAAACGTCAAGGACCTCCTGATTCTTGAAAGGTGTCCCATTATCTGAGATAATGGCTTGGGGGACACCGTATCAGCAAATGAGGTAGTTCATGATGAACTTAGATATCTGTTTTCTAGTTATGTAGGTCATGGGAATGACTTCGACCCACTTTGTAAAGTAATCTGTGGCGGTAATGATGAATTTATGGCCATTGGATGAGGTGGGGGTGATTTTATTGATGAGATCGAGTCCCCACTATGAAAAGGGCCAAGGTGTAACAATGGGATGAAGCTCTTGAATTGGTGCATGGATAATGTCCCCATGTTGCTGACACTGCAAACATCTTCTGACAAATTCATGTGCGTCTCTTTCCATTGTGGGCCAATAGTATCTTGTCCTCAACAATTTCTTAGCCAAAGTCATGCCGCTTGAGTGCGAACCACAAATGTTGTTATGTACCTCGGTTAAAGCAGTCAAGGCTTCCTCAGTATCTAGGCAATGTAATAGGGTTCCTTCGATGCTCCTATAGTAGAGGGTTTCTCCTATGATGAGGAAACGCGAAGAATTTTTTACAAACGCTCATTTAAGGTTCGAGGTTATATCAGAGGGCAAGACTCCTATTCTCAAGTAGGTGTAAATTTAATTGTACCAGGGATCACCGAGACCAATGATTTCACACACGAATTCAGACTCTGGTACCTTGAATGCAGGTATGAGAAGCTTCTCTACGAGGAATTCTTTCTTTGGGATGTTGTGTGGGATTTCCAAGAGTGATCCGATTGTGGCCATAGCATCTATTGCGCTATTGTTAGCTCTTGGTATCTGCTCAAAGGTGAAATCAATAAAGGATTCTTTGAGGCTCTCCACTAGTTTCTTGTATGGAGTTAGCTCATCGTCCTTTGTTTGGTATTCACCATTGACTTAGTTGATGATAAGTTGTGAATCTTCATAGACCTTTTTTTGATGATGTTTTCTGCACAACAACTTAGACAAAATATTATATCCTATCTCTCTTGAAAGGTAAATCTCTATGGAAAAGAGATAACCCCAAGGTCTCTAATGTTAGGTCTTGACAATGCAAATAAAACAACTCAGAGATAATGTGAAAATGTTGGTAATCAGAAAGGGACCTTACTACTAGCGAACATTGGACTTAAAATTTATCAGATCTAGCAATAAGTTGATACTTCAAATCCTAAATTAAATCCAAATAATAAAGAAATAACAAAAGATAAAAGGTTTCAGAGATAATTCTAAGACTAATTATAACCCTAAGATCGACAATGCAAAAGATAAGATGCTCAAAATGGACCGATCTCTCATCAACTACTTTTTGTTTGACCCAGATGAATCTGCAATCTCACAGAAATAGTGCAATCTTCTAAGGTATTTAAAGATTTTCAAATCATAAACATTCATTTAAAACAATCCTATTGTAACTGAAATGAACAAATACTCATAATTGAACTAAGCACAATTTTAAGTCTAGGCTAACTTTCCAAAGCAACTAACAATCAACTAACTGCAAAAAGTATGGACTAGAGATCACTGCAAACATTCTAAGCATGAAACCCTAAGCATCACCAAACTATCTAATAATAAAATTAAGCAATTTTAAAGATAAAACAACAAGAACCATGCCAGATAAAACTCAACACAAGAGAGATACCAAATCACAATATCCTTTCTTATATTAAGTCATCCAAAATGGCAACAATTCCAGTCTTCTATTACAATACTTGCTTGAAGATAAACTCTGCTCAAATATGAAATCTCTATTCTATGTGCTACTCAATTCCTCTATATTCTATTCTATATCATCTATATTCTACAAATGAGGCAACATGCCCAATTTATAGAGAACCCCCAAGATAGGTCGGCTCAAATAATACTTTTACAATAATAAGTGCCATACAATAGGTCAGCCTCAAAAGATATTCGAATACAACATGAAATGTGCAATTTGCACCAATTTCATTGAAGTCAGCCTGGGGTCTCAAAAAGTCAGCCCAATGCATGTGGATAATGGGAAGCACAAACTTTGATGTAGCCCTATATAACTACTTCCCATCCTTATCTTTAGCATGCTCAACTTCACCATGCACTGCTAGCAACACTTTGTCCAATTCAGCAATGGGTGGCATAGCAAAAACCCTAACTCTTCTTTCAAGAGACTTTGATGTCATCTCTTGCCTGCCTCACTGTACCATCCCAATCAGCCCTATTTGTTAAATATCTGTCAATAACTACAATATAGGTTGCAACATCATCTAGTTGATGTTCAATGAATGGACCTTCACTGATTGGAGAGTAGACATCTCTCCACCATTTCCTAAGTTGTTCCAAATCGAGATTCTTTGGAGCGAACTTCTTCCTCCCTGTCATGATTTCAAAGAATGAGATGCACTTATCATGAATGCCAGTCAAGGTGTCCTCAATCTACTTCCTTTATTTATGAATTTTTTTTAAGGCCCATTGCCTCATCCACAAGATCTTGAACCATTCCCAAGGCTCAGAAACCCTTGGGAAAGGAATAATCCCACTCCTCACCAATTTATCTTTTGTGTATTCCATGATTGTTCTTGTTTTCTGCAACAAGAGATCAATGTCCTCTTTGTCTTGGGCTAGCATAGTCTTCAGCCAATCCACTGACCTCATGGAATCCCCTGCAGTTGACAAGATATCCTTAATGGCACCATCTCCTTTGGTTTGAACTCCTTGCAACCAACCAACTGTGGCATGTGTAGTGCCTTTCATTTTCTCAATCTCGAAGATTGTTTCTTGAGGCAAGAAATCTACAACAAAGGAGGAAGAGCCAATGGACTGCAAGGGTTTCATCAACTCCTGCAAGTACCTCTTCAATTTCTCATTATCCCTTTCCAACTCATGCTTGGTTTGTACCTCCTTCTTCAATCTACCTACAATTACAGCATTGGAGCCTTCATACTCCTCAATGTCTTGCTCCATAGAAGTGTTCCCTAAATCAATGGTTTGCACATGATAGTCCTTTGCAGTCACATCATCTCTATCTTTTTCTAGAGCATGGGTAGCAATATGAGCCACTCTGTTGCTTGATCCATCCCTCTCAATCCTGGATACAACCCTAGCATTCTTATTGGCTCTACTTTTTCCAATGTTAGCCATTAGGTCATCCCAATTTGGAGGAGTGTCTTCCACTATTACCAATTTACTCTTTAATTCTCTATCTAGCCAGCCTGGAATAGTGGATTTGGTTGGCACTTTATCTTGTTTATCTTGCTCCTACTGGACATTAGGTGCATCTTTCTCAATAGTTGGCATATTAGGGATCTCCTTAGTCAGATCATCTTTCTCTAGAGATTGTTCCTCAACAATAACCTATGCTGGTGAAGGGATCTTAGTTGGTACCTCCTGCTAAGGGGATTTTCCCAATTGCTCTTCTACAGATGAATTCGCATAGGCTACCAAGGGAGACTTAATTACCTTATCAATTTTTGCCTCTACATTGTAGAGGTATCCCTCTTGGAATTCTTCACCCAAGTCCTTAGGATCATCCTTCCTTGGCTCTTCTAGCACCCTGCCAGTATCTTGAGGAGGGGGTATGCTCCCCTATTCAATGATAGGAGAAGTCATAGGAACATCTCCTTTTGTTGTAGCATCCTTTGGGGAAGGAGTCCTTGACCTCCTCATGTATACCTGTGTTCTTTCCCCTGAACTTTCTACCTCTACCACAGGTGGCTCAACCTCCTTATCAGTCTTGGTAGCCTCCTCCTATTTTTGTGACAGCCTCACAAGTCTTCTTCTCTTGGTCAAGGGAGTAGTAACATCCACTTCTTCCTTTTCCTCTTTATCTTTCTCAGCCCCTCTTCTCTAAACATGCCTCCTTTTCTTGGTAATGGGCTTTCTTTGTTTACCCACATCTGGTACTTCTTCAGTTTGAACATCCCTAGCTTTAATCTTGAAGGGAGAGTCCACCTTGGCCTTAACCTTAGGATCTTATTCATGTGATTCCTCAGAAGCAGAATGAGACTCCAAGTCTCCCATAAAATCATAGGTGCACTTGACACCTTCTATTTCTAACTCCAGCATTTTGTGCTTCAACCATATTTTGGTATACTTAATCATGAGAGTCATAATTTGCACCGACTGTGTCTTTTCTTCCTCCAACCAGTCAATCTCTCCAACTGGTTTTTCCTTTATAGCCTCGAAGATATGACCCTGAATCAAATTTCCATCTTCTTCTACTTGGTCAGGAATGGCCTTTATGTTATATAGTTTTACTAAGTCTACTAGCAACTTGGAGAATTTCTTCTTCCTTACATTAAATTCATCGCCAAGGTTAGCCCAATAATCTTCGATGTTGTCTTTGTGGTTGTACTCCCTACTGGCCTTCTTTTGTGCCTCACCAGTAATATCAAACCTTGCCCTCTTAGAATGGAAAGAGAGACCAAAAGTACTCATCTCTTCCTCAGAAGCATGAGCTAACTGGATGGAAGGGAAAAACTCATTTGTGCCTATCTTCAAGGGGAAGTCATTCCCAAACCTTGTTTTATGTTTGTCTCCTTTCACAATTACATTGAAGTCCCAAATTTTCCTTGTGACTTCCAACAGTATGATATGGTCTGTTGGGTACCTTGGGAGTCTAAAAGGAGCCCTTTGACAACCATCAATCCTAATGTAGGAGAAAGTAGAGAATTGAATGAACCATGCCCCATACCTCCTTATCAATTCATTGGCCTTGTTTGAAATCCTAACATGCTTTGCAACCTGTAGAAACCTGGTAATATACATAGTAAAAGCATCATTCACCCTTCTATAACTTCCTCCTCCCAGGTGCAACTGTGGATACACCTCATAAATTGCATCTTGCACAAATATACCTCTAGTGCTCAACCCCTTGTATGGGTGAAATCTTGCCAATACATACACCAAGTAAGAAGTCACGGTGAAAGTCTTGGTCTGCAGGACATTGCACATCTGCTCATGGATCACTGCACTTATAGCACCTGCCCAGTGGTAATCTATACCTTTCTCCATCTGAGCAATAACATTGAACATCCATCTCTCGAATACCCCGACACTCTTCAGCCCTACCAACCTGCTGAGGAGAGTGGTGGCATTATAGTATTCCCTCTTGAATTTAAGTTTGAATATCTACTTAGGTAGCTTGGAGAAGTGAGACTTAGGATTATCCAACCAAGAATTGATCACCTGTTGGGACTTAAACACATTCTCTTCGTAGTACTTCTTGGCTGCATCTATATCAAAAGCCACCACATGTGACCTATTAGGCACATCAAAAGTTTGAGCAATGGACACAGGGTCAAACTTTGCAACAACCTTGCCCTGGGGACCAATTATTCTTTGTGTTCCTCTGTCACAATTTATGGCACACTCAAGCACCAACTCATAGCATTGTACTATGGAAGGGAAACCAGCCACATGTGCTAACCCGAACTCCAAAGTTCTTCTAGCCAGCAAAGGAAGGTTTTGTGCTGCCATTTCAGCCTTGAACTCCTCATAGTCCCACATACCCACATTGGTAGCAGTAATTCCTGACCAGATGAAAGTCCATTTGCTCTCAGGAATCTTACTCTTTATGTCCATCTTTACCTTTTCTACCTCAGAGATAGCAAAACCTTCAACACTTGGATCCGTTGCTTTTCCCTTGCCATGCCCAACAACATCTTGTCCTGATCCTGCCTGCAACAAGTAAAGACAACCAAAATGAGATCCAAGATAAACAATAAGTGTCATAATCCATATTAAATCAACTATCTCAAAGTTCAAGATTTAGCCTCCCTCGTGAAATCCAGATTGGAGAGGAATTCCAGGGAAATCCGGACTAGGCGGAATCCAACGAAACAAGCATACAAACCCCCACATAATCATTTTAATCAATCAATATAACCAAGGAATAACTTGAAACTACTTAGTATTAGTTCATTTAATCATTTGAAAACATAATCATCAAGCATACCCTTATACAATCATCAAATTCCTCATTACCAAGAAACTTCAGAAAAATCCGCTAGAGATGGAAATCCTCAAAAACAGCAATAGTTTCAATAATCTGGGAAAATGAAGGAAGCGTTGAACATCCGAGAAAATCCCGATGGCGTGGATTTCAATGAAATCAAGACATCATGAAAGCTTGAAATTGGCAGAATGACCAAGAAATGGACATCGGGAAAATCCAGAGGGAGCGGAATTCCGCGAGGCAAGCAAAAGTCGGGATTTAAAGCAAATTATGTAGGACAAAGAAGAAATAGGAAGACTGGGGGAAATCCAGCAGAGACGAAATTTAGTGAAACATTGAAAACCCAAACGCCTATTTCTCCCATCCTCACCTACGTGGATCAAACGAACACGGACTAAGAGCCTGGAGATCGAAAATGACTTGACCTAAACCTCTAATGGATCAACCACGAATTCAAAACTCACCTCTCAGTAAATTGAGAGGGATTGGCTATGCCCTAGGTCAAGAACCCTAAAACCTACGCCATGAAAGCATGAAAAAGCTCAAGCACAACTTGTTTGCAAATAAGGATAGGAAATTCATGGCAAATGCAAGCAAGCCCCGAAAATAGCAACGAAAGACCAGCCCAAAGCAAATACTCAAGACAAGCAATCAGAAAGATTGGCAAGACACGAAACCCCAAAATGCCCAGGAAATACGCACATTCAAGCAAGAACATAGCAATGAATGACATGAAAGTGCATGCAGCAAAGCAATTCAAACCAACAAAGAGAGAAAATATCTACATACCATGAGAATAGAAGGAACTGAAACCAAGGAAGCCAGGAAATAACCTTCAAGCATGAGCATAACATGAATAATGCTCAAGAAATCCAAATGCAACACTCGAAATCACTTCCAAATGCACAATCGAGCAACACACCTCAAGCTCCAGCACTCCAAACTCAAATGGCAAGTAAATAATCAAACTCAAGTGGCAAATTACTTCCCAAACTCAATATAACATTGTCCCAAAAGTCATGCAATCGCCATTAATGCAATCAACAAGACAACCAAGACCAAAATCCGAGAATCCAACAGAGCAACGGACTTCAGAAAAATTCGAATTCAACGGATTTCCCTGGACTTGAGCAAAAGCAGCCATTATTGAGCACCAAAGGGAAACCGGGAAAGTCCGCCCAGGGCAGATTTTCCCAGACACAGTAAAAAACCCGAAATGCGACCAAACATTAAAGTTTTCAGTATAAATCACAAATGGGCCATTCCAACCGGCAGGATGAACATCAAATCACATGCCCAAGCAAGCAAAAATCCAAAAAAATAAAGGCCAAGATACCCAAAAAGCAAAAATGAGGGTCCCTACTTTCAGTGGGGCGTGTGTGAAAAAATTGCACAACGAATGACGACTCCACTGGGGAAATGCTCCAGAGCATTTCAAGAACAAACTAGAATCAAGAACCCAAAATATTTCATGTCAATTCTTACATTGGGACACCTATGAACAAAGTTTCAGAAACCATAAGCAAGAAGAATTTTTCTTATACCAGGGTCCAAGTGTGTGTATTTTGTATTTGTTTCCTATTCCTTAGGTGCAACGGGAACCAGAGCAAATCTGACCAGGCTACATAAAAGTTCTAACTTCAAAAGCAACCTGGATAGAGCCTCACTACCAGTCAGACGTCCATAGTCTCGGCGAGGTTATCACTGTGACCCTCCCAAGCATAGCTCTACTGTCAACCAGGCATCTATAGCCTCGGTAGAGATACTAGGATACCCCTGATAAGGTGAAGGTTATTTTGATTTTCAATATTTTCCTTTTTCTCCTTTTTTCTTTTAAACATTTATAGAACCTTTCTTTCACTTTTGTAAGTAATGAAACTCACACTCGGGGATGAGGAACACAGTGGCACTAAAGCAGAATATAAAATTTTTCACCAGACCAGAATACACAGGAGCCTTATGCAATTCCAGAATCTTTAATTTTAATGTGAAAGTGTGAGACCCAAATATATTCCAAAGTTTATCCAAAACAAGTGGTTTTAATTCTAAGCACAAGGGACATTAGATAAAGGAATTCCACCACTTGACTCCGAAAAACTGATAGAAATTTGTAAAAGAAATTTCTAGAACAACCCTAAGCGAATAACCCATTATACAGATGCAACAACCCCCAGAAAATTAAGAAACCAAAAGCAGAAAACAAAATGGAAAGCAAAACCAACCAAAGCAAACCTACACTAACCAAAGAAAACAAGCAAAGCAAAGCATAAAGCAAACCTACACTAGATATGTACAAGGATGAGTTGCAAACGGCTCAAGATAGGAAGTAATGCTTTAGATACTGCCCATTAATAGGCAGTGGGATATCCTCACCAGTGAGGATTTTTAAGTGAAAAGCATTATCTCCCAGGATTTCTGAAATATGCTAAGGACCAAGCCATAGTTTATCAAATTTACCATGCGCTCCCTTATGGTCATGGGCCTTATCCCAATAGAGAACTAAGTCAGAGATTCTAAAAGCTTTCACCTTAGCTTTCCTATCAAACCATATTTTCACTACACCCTAATGTTTAGCAAATTTTTCTAGGGCTTCATCTCTTTCCTCTTCAAGGTGTAACAACTTAGCTAAATGGGTTTCACGTTTATCTTCCTCATTGTAGTATTCATTAATAAACTGTGATCAGAAGCGAATGAATATATATAAAAGGGCTTAGCATAATCTGGACTCACCAACACTGGAGCCTCAGCAATAAATTTCTTCATTTCTATAAATGCCTCCTTAGCTTCTGCATTCCACTCTACTTTTGCTTCTTGTTTCAACATAGCATTCAATGGCTTCACTATTTCTGCAAATCCAGTGATAAATTTTCTAACAAAGTTAATCTTTTCGAAGAATGACTTCATCTCTTTCTTACTTGCAAGAGGCTGAATCTTCAGGATAGCCTATATTCATTCAGGATCAATAGCAATACCCTGTTCTGAGATGATATGTCCTAGTAATTTCCCCTAAGTGACTCCAAAAATGCACTTCCTTGGATTAAGCGAAATACCAAACTCTTTGCACCTTTGGAATACTTTACATAAATCTCCTATATGATCACCTCGTTTCTTAGAAAAAACTATCAATTCATCCATATAAATAATGATGCACTTACCAATTATGTCCTTAAAATCAATATCCATAGCTCTCTGGAATGTAGCTCTAGCATTGATCAACCCAAATGGCATCTTTTTGTACGCAAAAGTTCCCCATTTCGTTGTGAAGCCAGTTTTGTGCTTGTCTTCATATTGAACCATAACTTGGTTGTATCCAGAATACCCATCCAAAAAAGACATCATCTGGGATCCATTAACGATGTAAATCACTTTATCCAGTGAAGGAACTGGATAGTTATCCTTTTTTGACGCTCTATTCAGATTCCTAAAATCCACACACAATCTGATTTCTCCATTCTTTTTCCTTACTGGAACTAGATTCACATCCCAAGTAGAGTGTCTTACTGAAAATATAATTCATGTTGAAAGCAACTTCTGCACTTCCTTCTGAATGATGGGTTCTAGCAGAGCATTGATTGGCCTCTGTCTTTGTCTAAATGGTTTGACATTTCACTTCAAAGGAATGGTGTGTGTAATGATGTAAGTATCATATATTTTCAAATCTTCATAACTCCAAGCTATCACATCATGATATGTGTGCAAGGCATCAATAATCCCTTTTCTTTCTTCTGGAGTACACACCTTACCAATAAAAATATTCTTCATATTATCTAGTGTCCCCATATTATATGTTTCACATTGGCTACTGAGAGACTCCCTTTTAACTTGTTGTTCTTGATCTCTTATCTTATCCAAATCAAAGATTCGTTCAAGTTGTACCATACCTCTTGGAATAGTGTTGGTCTTCAGGTTAATGATTCCTGCCAAGTCTATTTCTGCTTCTTGAGGCTCTATTTCATCAATGAATTGAGAAGCAAACACATCAAAACTTGTAATAAAATACAAAATATGCTTATCGTCTTCAAATACCTAGAAATAAGTAATGTTGTCAAGTACTAAAGGTACTGGAGTGAGTTCAATTGTAAACTTTTCTTCAATCCTGAAAGTGATAAAGGTTGCAATGTACTATCAGCTTGTGCTAGAGAGTCAGCAACTTGATTCTTACTTCGAGAGATCAATTGGATATTGAAAGCATTGAATCCATCAATGAGATCCCACACTCTATGCCTATAATTAGTCATTCTCCTGTCATGGCATGAAAACTATTTCCTTGCTTGTTTGACTACCAGTTCAGAGTCTCCGAAAAACTGTAATATCTTAAATTTCTTCCTCGATGCCATTAACAACCCATGGATCAAAGCTTCATATTCAACAACATTATTAGTGCATTGGAATTGGAGTCTATTAGCAGAAAAATAATTCTTACCTTTAGGACTGATCAACTCAAATCCTGCTCCAGCACCCTGCTTAGATTTGGATCCATCAAATCTCAATGTCCAACAGTCATCAAGCTCCGGTGGCCTTAATTTATCCTTCACTTTATTTCAAATGGGGGGGGGTCTCAGGAAGCATTGGGCTCTCACCCTTATCATTATCTAAGTCCTCCTGTATACTGATTTTCACAGTTAGGACTAGATTAATGCATTGGTGTATCTGCTCCACAGTATTCTGACATAAGTCACATTCCAACTCAGAGTGAGGGGCATCATGGACTCTGCACCAATTGGGGAGCAATAGTTCTTCAAAATTCGTACTCCCTTTTAATTGAATCTGATTCTCCATACATTTTTGGATGAATTCTTGAAAGTTATCCAACAAACGAAGTTGTCTATCTTCAAGATCATCTATTTCCTCTGTTTGTTCAGTCAATGTTCCAGAACCACTGATCTCTAATGTGAATTGATCCAAGGGGTCTTGCAACACAAAGACCTCCTCATTCTCTGAGGCTGATGCAGCCAACACATAATTCCCCATGCTAACTTCAGACACCAACACCTCATTTGAAATATTCTGATATTAAGTAATTACATACTTCATTCGGGGTTCTCTTTCAATTCTAATCTGATTTGGAACTCCTTTCCATGGTAACCACATGTGTGAGTGGTTTTTAGACATATATCCATTCAGTGGCTTAGTGAAATCCTGGCCTAAAATCAAACCATAAGTATCAAGAATGTCAACAACCTGGATGCTAATCACCTGTTGCACCCTAGGATCTTATGCTAGCTACGTGGGAATCATGTTCAATTCTCCTACTACACTTACCTCTATTTTGTCTAATTGAGTAACCTTCTTTTGAGAGGCTATAGGGGCAATACCTAATGCTTTACAAACAACAAAAGGAATAACATTTGTAGATGCTCCTTAATCTAGAAGACAATTATGCAGATTCTTCCCAAAGATAGAAACAAAAATTAGGAAAGGAGGGGTCTCCATCTTGCCTTGAGACAAAGTCAATTGAGTGTTAGTCTATGCAACTTGAACCTTATCTTTATCTCTCCTTTTGTCTACAGGTGGGACTTGACCTCCAGGTGCCTGTGAATTAGAAGACCTGGTAACATCCTCATTGGCAGTTACCCCCTGTGGTACTATATTCAAACTAAATGACCCCAAAATTGCATTCCTAATAGCAGGAACTCTTAATAACTCAAAAGCAGAAAGACTTACCTTTACTTTCTTGAATTCTTCAGTCACATACTCGCCCAATTGCTCCACATTCAGATCACCCTGAGTTTCCTTGTAGCCACTAGCCTGTCTGTCCTTTGAAACTTCAACATTGTTTCCCTTTGACAAGTACTGTGTTGGCACATGTGGATAAGGTGGATTATTACTAGCTTGAAGATCTGGTGGAGTAGTAAAATTGTTAGGAGGGATAGAAGTAGTGAAAGAACCTCTAGCCTATGGACTCCTATTAGGTCTATTCCTCAAATCATATTTCTTTGCTGGTTGCTGAAACATCTGATTGTTGAAACATCTAAAATTCTTCAACACTAACTTCCTCCTCATCCAAGGGGCCATTATCATTCTCATTTTCTTCATTAAACAACTAAGAGATATCGTCTTCATTTAACACCTGCTCTTTCTCATTCTCCTAGTTACTGGACTCTTCTTCTGGTTCATTTTTTGTACCTTTTGGAAATGGTGCATGATTGAGTACTAGTACTGGGGAATCATAGGGATTTGAGGGCACAATTTCTTGACTACTGGAATTGTTCTCAACTTCATACTGAAAAATGGAAGCAACAGTTTGAAACTCAGTGCAATCCAACTGAGAATGTTGGTTGGTCTTATGGAGTCTGCACCATCTAGACAAAGTTGCCTCTGCCAAATATACACCATTTGGAGGCTTCTCCTGACTAGAAGGTTGATCCAGGAATCCCTCCATTGTTAGGTCCAATATTCCATGATCTATTCTACCTAGGTGGTTTCCCTCTATCAAATCCTTGTCCACCTTGTTGATTTCTATCAAAATTCTGGCCAGAGCCCTGTCTTCTTTCGAAATTCTGACCAGAGCCTTGCCCTTTGTCATAATTTTGATTCCTTTCAAAGTATTGTCCTCTTTCAAAGTATTGTCCTCTATCAAAGTTTATGTTCTCCCTACCATAATTAGATTGCATGTTCTTCTGAGCAGCTTGAAGCTGGCTATTCTAATTTCTCAAATAAGTCACCTCCATATTCAATTTTTTCACCTGTTCAAACAACTCATCCAACCGCTCCTTAGCTAGATCATTAGGTGGTGTCAAATTCACATTACCAGGAGGGTATCGAGGTATTCCTCCAGAACCAACAACCTAATTCAAAACTTTTGAATTCTGCAAATATGTAGGAAAACCAACTTCTTGTTGATGAAGGGGTTGATTAGCCCTTTGTTGGGGATAAGAGGCCACAGGCTGAGCTTGATTTAATGGAGGACCTAGATGAGGGACCAAAGGCAATGAGGGTATTGGATTCATTATGGGAGTATGATTGGTCAAAGCCTGATTGAAAGCTTGAACTTGTCTGGGGTGAGCAGTAGGTCCTAACGATGGAAAAGGTCCTGATAAATGTTGTCTCAAATCTATGCTAACCTTCACAACCTCTGGACATGCAGTGAGCAAAGTGGTTGGGGGGTAGTCCTCTATTGAAGGAAAGTGGTTGTAAGGTTATCCAAAGCTTCAAGGTAGACTTCTAGGGCAGTGTCTTTGTTTCCAGCATAAGGTGCTTGGAGTCTGGTATAAGCTTGGTGGAACCTATTATTGAATGATCCTATAGGATCATTAATCTCTCTTTTCACCCTAGTAAATTGCAGGTATAGCTCATTAACAATAATGAGAATCTTAAAATTC
This sequence comes from Sequoiadendron giganteum, assembly GCA_007115665.2. Taxonomy (NCBI): domain Eukaryota; kingdom Viridiplantae; phylum Streptophyta; class Pinopsida; order Cupressales; family Cupressaceae; genus Sequoiadendron; species Sequoiadendron giganteum. The sequence goes on from CM021105.1 coordinate 438,225,647, forward strand.
TACAGAAATGCAGTTTCTAGTTCAGTCCAATTATGAATGGAAACAATAGGTAAGTGATTATACCAATAAAAGGCCTCTTCCCCAAGGGAATAAGGGAGAATCCTACATGTAACATCTTCATGGTTTATCCATCTATCCCTCAGACAGGTCTGGAAAATCCTAATATGCTCTTTTTCCATCCTATTAGGATCATGAGTATGGAACTTGGAGAAAAAATGCTCAGGATTATTGGGCATGACATTGTAATGATTGAAAATCAATGGAGATGGGTTATTGGCTAGGAAATCCATTGGTGGAGGTGGGGGTGGTAATGGCTGATTTATGGCTGATTGCGGATGTGGAATAGGAATTCCTTTAGAGTCAGATGAGGATGAGGATGATGGAGATGATGGAAGTGGATGAGCAGATGATGATTCTTCCCCTCCTATGGTCCTTCTTGACCTAGTAGGGGCTTGTAATTCTTGAAATTCCTCTTCTCCTAGAGTGGATCTAGTTCTTCTGAGCTTCTCAGGAGAAATATCATTTAGAAAACGATCCAGCTTGCTTATCCAAGACCCTCCTTCTAGCGCCAATCTGTTGATGATGTTTTCTACACAACAACTCAGACAGAATATTATATCCTATCTCTCTTGAAAGGTAAATCTCTATGGAAAAGAGATAACCCCAAGGTCTCTAATGTCAGCTCTTGATAATGCAAATAAAACAACTCAGAGATAATGTTAAAATGTTGGTAATCACAAAGAGACCTTACTACAAGAAAACACTAGTCTTAGAATTATCTCTGAAACCTTTTATCTATTGTTATTTCTTTATTATCTGGGTTTAATTTAGGGTTTGAACTATCAACTTAATGCTAGATCTGATAAATTCCAAGTCCAGTGTTTGCTTGTAGTAAGGTCCCTTTGTGATTACCGATATTTTCACATTATCTCTGAGTTGTTTTATTTGCATTGTCAAGACCTGACATCAGAGACCTTGGGGTTATCTCTTTTCCATAGAGATTTACCTTTCAAGAGAGAGGATATAATATTCTGTCTGAGTTGTTGCTCTATAGAAAACATCAACAACAACCTTGAGTGCCATGATCTACCATTCTGCATCAATTCTTAATCCTATAACAAGAGCCTCATATTTGGCGATGTTGTTTGTCCAAGCAAAGGACAACTAATAAGATTTGGGTATACAATCACCTTGTGGCATTATGAAGAAGATTCCAGTGCTTGACCCATGTTGTGTGTGAGATCCATCAAAGTATATTTTCCAATGGTCTGCTATGTTTATGTTGAAGATGGATTTGTCGGGGAAATTTGATACCAATGGATTATCCGCATAAATCGGTGCTTCTGCTAGCTGGTTTGCAATTGCTTGCCCCTTGATGGCCTTGCACTCTACATATTCAATATCATGCTCTGTTAGGATCATAACCCACTTAGTTGTTCGTCCTGTGAGGGTGGCTTCGGAGAGTAGGTATTTGAGCAGATCTATTTTTGTGATTAGCTTGATTTGATGTGCCAGCATGTAATGTCTAAACTTTTCAGCTACAAATATGACTACTAGACATGCTTTTTTGATAGGTGTGTAATTTAGCTCATGCCCTACCATAGTTCTATTGATATAGTATATTTCTCTCTCCCTTCCATTTTCGTCATGCTGAGCTAAGAGAGTGTTAAGAGCTGTTGTTGTTGCTGAAATGTATAGTATCAGTGGTTTTCCTTGAATTGGTGGCATTAGAACCGATGGTATGAGTAGGTATTCCTTGATTTTGTTGAATTCTTGATTGTGTTTGTCGTCTCATTTGTATGCTACTCCCTTGTGGAGTAGATGAGAATATGGGATATGTTTGTCTACCATCTGTGCTATGAATCTATGGATAGACTGGAGTCTTCCCTGTAGGCCTCTTAGCTACTTTAGTGTCCTAGGTGCTTCCATTTTGAGGATCACCTTGAATTTGGTGGGATCTACTTCAATTCCTCTCATTGACACGATATACCCTAGGAGCTTGCCTAATTGCACTTCGAAGACACACTTCTTTGGGTTGAGGTGGACCTTGTACTTTTCCAACCTATCAAAAATAGAATTCAAATCTGCTATGTGGTCTTATGTTTTCCTTGATTTAGCCAATATGTCATCCATGTAATCTTCCACTGTCTTATGAATCATGTCGTGAAAGATCAATTTCATGTCTCTCTGATAAGTTGCTCCTACATTCTTTAGCCCAAATGGCATCATATTCCAGTAGCAGGTTCCCCATGGACATGTGAACGTTGTCTTGTGTTGGTCATCCTTCGCTATCAGGATCTGATTACATCCAGAAAACCCGTCCATTAGTGATAGCATCTTGTGTTTGGTTGTCATATCCACTATCATGTTGATGTTTGGTAATGGAAAATAATCCTTGGGACACTCTTTGTTTAAGTCTCTGAAATCAGTGTAGATGCAGATGCCCCCATTCAGATTTGAAACTGGTACAAGATTTGAAACCCATTCTGGATAATCAATCGGCTATATGAAATTGACACCAAGAGTTTCTACAATTCCACTTTGACTAGCAAGGCTATTTGGGGATGCATCTTTCTAAGCTTTTGTCTCATAGGTTTTTCTCCAGGATATACAACTAAGTGATGAACTACCACCTCGGGGTCAAGACTCAGCATGCCAGCATAAGTCCATGAAAAGTTTACTTTTCTTTCCTTTAGGAATGCATCTAAGAGTTCCTATTCTTCCGTGAGAAGTGATTCAACATAGAGTTATGTGCAGTAGCTCCTCTGTTCCCAGGTTGATGGGATTGCATTGTTTTGCTAGGACCATTAATTTTTCTTGATGAAGTGTAATGAGGGGAAGATTGAATCCCTTATCCTCCAGTGCCTTAGAGTGGTTTTCACCATTGTATGCATCCTTTATTTTTACTATTTTATGGTCAAAGATTGCCACAATGTGGTTTTCACTCAAAGACCTTGAGCTAGTTCTCAATCTTTTACTTTTATGACTAAAGGATTCAATCGTTTCCCCGCAATATGCATGTGTGTCTAGTCTGATGTCAAATCTATCCTTATGATCTCCACATGGTATTGTATCCCTTAATCCCATGAACTCCGAGAGTGCCTCATCATTTTTCAACATGTCCAGAATTGGTGGTCCTTGTTGGTCGTAATCGATGAGTTGGGGGTAGACCAGGTTTATCTTGTGGGTTTGTTGGTCTGACTCAAAGGATAGTGTGCTAATCATGAGGAGGGAGGAATATTCGAAAAGCATGGGTAAGTCGGCTACGATATCCTCATCATCGCTACTACTACACACATCAGTGATGTCAAAAGTGAAGTTATCTAAGGGCAGACCTATAGATACGGGTAGCTAAAGGTTGGTTATTGTTAACTGAGGGAGAGTCCTGACTACTCTAATTGGGGGACTTTGACCACATATGGTTACACTCTGAGGAGTACACCCAAGGCCAATATTTATCATTCGTCTCTCAACAATGATGGGTTCCAGTCAATTATTGTTGTTCCTTCCAAGGCTTTCATTTCTATTGTAGCCCATACCAAGCATTATTTGTAGCACCTTGCTTCTCTCATACATGGGAAGATTAGGTGCAAACCTTTCATCTTGGTATAGTGAGCTTGAAACATCTCTTTCATCTATAGTTTCCCGACTTAGATCCCCCCAACATCGAAATCTAGAAGGGTCTGCCCTGAAAGTTTGTGAGGTTGTTTTGGTCGGTTGAGGTCATCCATGTGTCTTAAGAGATTGAGGTAACTCTCCTATGAAAAATTCATTCTTCTTCATCTTATACTCCCCACACCGATTGTCTTGGATCATAAGCTTGATGTCAGATATGTCGGGAATGGAGGGTGTCTTTGTCCCAAAAGTGGAGGCTATATTGGTTGGGTCAATATATGAGGTTGAGGGGCCTTCATCATTCTTTGGGACTTGGGGAACTTTAAAGTACTTGGCTTCCAGGTTCTTGCAGTAGGTGAAAGGCTTAGGATCACCATGAATTGTGACTTTTTCATCATGGTATGAAAACTTGACACATTGATGGAATGTCGATGCAACTGCTTGCATCCCATGAATCCATGGGTGTCTCAAGATGATGTTATATGGTAGGTCAAGGTCAAGTACCTGATAGGTAGTTTTCATAACAACTAGCCCTACTTGAATAAGGAGTTGAATAGTGCCCTGAGACACTCTTTCTTGATCGTCGTAAGCCCTGATTGTGATACCCTTACCTTTTTCAATGGAATTTTCAAAGATTTCCAAATTTTTTATAAGCTTGAGTGAAAAAATGTTGAGGCCTAGACCTCCATCCACCAAGACCCTTTTAACCTTATTTTTGTGATCTAGGACTTCAAGGTGTAATGCACGATTGTGAGATGCCTAGGTGGGGAAGTCCTGGTCAGAAAACGTGAGGAGATTTGGAGTGATGATGTTACCGACCATAGCTTGGAATTTCTTTTTTATCAAGGTTGGTAGAGACAATGGATGAAGCCAGGGCTTCCTCAAGTACTTCCTTGTGGGCAGCTAAAATCTTCAGTAACTCCATGGTGGAGATCTGAGCAGGGGTTATTTTTAACTGGTCAAGGACGTCGTAACCATTAGGGATGGATTTTTTATTTGAGGTGGGAGTCTTAGATGGATGGTGACATTTCCACCATGTGGTGACTCCACAGTTGGTGTTGTCTCCTTTGATACTGACAACATTGACCAATTCATCAAGGCATGTGACAACTCCTTTGTATACATGGTTCACTTTGCCAAAAAAATTCTTACCTGTATCATTTCCCTGGTTGTGGTTGGGCATCGGATTTGTGTATATTTTCAAATCTTGATTTCTAGTTGGTTGCTCAACATTTATGATTTTATCATCAATGAGATCTTAGATGATATTTTTCAGTTTCATGCAGTTAGCAGTCATATGTCCCTTGAGCTTATGATAATCACAAAGGAAATTTTCATTATACCAAGGTGGTTTCACCTAGGGCTCTTGGTAATTATCATGGGTGGGGACTTTGATGAGGTTCTCATTAACCAGCTTCTTCATGATTGATTCAATGGATTCCCCAAGGGCTGTGAATTTCCTTTTGGGGGGATACCTATTTTGTGGAGGTGGTCCTTGATTATTCGGGTTGTTGACTTGATTGTGGGGTGGTTGTTGGGTTACCACATTGGTTTGCAAGTTCTTGTGATTTTTGTTCTACGATTGATGATGTGTTTGGACATTCTACTTGGGAGAACTGATGATGACCATGGAATCAACCACTCCATCATTGGTGATATTCCTATTTTTCACCCATGTGCAAGGTTTATCATCGTAGCTGGTGGATGGGCAACTATCTTGATGTTCAAGATATGTAGGTGTGCTGCCTTGTGTTATAAGGGCCCTTTCTATGTTGATTGCCTTGGGGATCAATTAGTCGTATGTGGTGATGCATTGCATCTTTAGATAAAATGCCACTGTCTTGTCCAGATTAGCAATGATAGTGCAAACTTGTAGTTCCTCTGGCACGACCCATTTGCTCTAATTGGCCTTAGATTACCATTGTTGTAGGAAGGAGGTGAATGATTCCCCCTTTCCTTGTTTGATTGTCGATAATTCCTCTAGACTAACATCCACGTGAATGATTTAATGCTAGTAGGCAAGCGAGAGAACCACTCCATGGCGGCATCGACCAAGCTCTGAGGAAATAGACGCATTAGATATGTGTCGTTGTATGCAACTTCCATACAATGTACCTGGAACTCCCTAATGTGATTTTCAGGGTTCCCTATCTCATGATATTTATCAAATTTGGGGATTTTGAATCCCTTTGGGAATGATACCATTGCTAAGCTCCTGTCGAAAAGATAGGGACATAGATTGTTGGGTGTCCTTGTTGTTTTTCTTGATTGAAGATCAAGCACTTGTTGCGAGAACAATTTGATTTGTGTTGTCACATCATCTTGTAGATCAGGAGGTGGGGTGAACACATTTTGAGGTGTTGGATTGACGTGTGGAATGTTGGTGGGAATTTGTTGCAAGCTTTGTTGAGAAAGTACTATCTGCATTTGTTGTTGAGCCAACAATGCTTGTTGTTGGTTGTGTTGTTGCCAAGCCAACAATGCTTGTTGTTGGTCGTGTTGTTGCTATGCCAATAACGCTTGTTTTTGGGCTTGTTTTTGTACTTGATAATCTTGCAATGCTTTTTTATATGCTTCTTTCTGGGTTGCTTGCAACTCTGCTTCATATTGTGTTTGTGCTTGCGCTTGTTGGGCTAGATATTGGGCTTGGTCTTGAGCATGTGCTTGTTGGATTGCTTGTGTAATTTGAGCAGCTTGTGTGGCTTGTGCGGCTTGAGTTTCTTGAACGGCTTGAGCTGCTTGTGAGGCTTCAGCGACTTGCACAGCTTGGGTGGCTTGAGCTGCTTACGTAGCTTGGGCGACTTGAGCTTCTTGGGTGGCTTGTGCTTCTTGGATGGCTTGAGCTTTAGATGTGGAAATCAATTATGTCAACCAAGCACTGACTAATAGGTACAAACATGTCAGATTCAATCGCACCAAAGATCTTCCCATACCGATCTTCCTTCATCGAGCCACCTAGGCATTAATGCCATCACCCAAATTGGGTTCTATTTTTCCACCCTAGGTTGACTTGCATCTACTGCAATTACTCTTTTGGTTTTTGTCCAATCAGCATTCAGAAAACGAGCCACGTGTCTGCATTCCATTCGCTAACCGCTTCTACCACCGAGTCCAACTCGGTCAAAATAGTCAACGAGCTCATCCGAGCTCTCCATAGTCCTTACCATGTTACCACAGCCCTGTCGAGTTTGACCTGGTATGGCGATGAGCTCAACCGAGCTCAACCTGACTTCACCGAGTTCTACCCTTTCATCCTATCGTGGTACCGTAGTCGGCATTAAGACTTACCATGGTATGGCTGTAACCGACTTGGCTGACTGCAGGCAGTCTTACCGTAGCCACCACGGTTAGTCACTTGACTTGCCTCAATATGGCGGTAATCGTCAGCCTGGCTGTTGGCAGTCTTACCATGGCCACCGCGGTATCCGTCAGCTAGGCTGTTAGCGGTCTTACCATGGCCATCGCAATCAACCTCTTGGTTGACTGCGGTAGGGCGGTAACCGCCAGCCCCAGTTGCAGGCGGTCTGTAGTGGACCCACTGCCTACGGTATGGAGGTAAAACCAGAAAAGAACAATTTTCATCAAGCCTTTTTTGTCAGAGGTTCAAGCTGGCAATTGAGGCATCGTTTCTCAACAAGCTCCCACTTGACGAAGATTCCTAGCTTCCTCCAGAATTTGAAAAATTATTGTCTGTCATAGGCCCCAAGGCCCATCGATTTTGTGCACCATCTAAACTTGTTTGTGCTAACCGGCTTTGTCAAAATATCTACAACATTCTTCAAGGTGTCCACCTTTTTCTAGACTGACCTTGCCATCTTCAACTATATCCCTTACGAAATGATATTGCACATCAATGTGCTTGGTCCTGGCATGAAAGGTCGGATTCTTTGCCAAACAAATGGCACTCTAACTATCACAGTAGATTGAAATCTACCCAACATTAAATCCAATGTCTAAACACAAATGGTTTAACCAAACCACTTCCTTGCAGGCATGAGTTGTAGCCATGTACTCTGCCTTTGTTGTGGATAAAGCAACTATAGCCTGTCACTTGCTCATTCAACTGATTGCTCCACCATTAATCATGAAAGTGTATCCACTGGTGGATCGCCTGCTGCCAATGTCCCCTACCCAATCTGAATCAACATACCTACGAATTTTGAGAGTCCTCTGTGATGCAACCAAATTTCCATGGTAACACAGTGCAAAATCTGAAGTCCCCTTCAAATACCTGAATACTCTTTTCACAACATTCCAATGTGATCTTCCCAGATTTGCCATAAATCGTCTTAGGACTCCCACTGCTTGGGCAATGTCTAGTCTTGTACAGACCATAGCATACATCAAACTACCAACAACACTTGCATAAGGAACAATGGTCATGTCCTCCATCTCAGTAGCAGACTTTAGACATTCTTCAATAGACAACTTAGTTCCATGAATGATTGGAACAACAAGTTGCTTGCAGTCATCCATGCTAAACCTCTCCAGAACTATCTTCACATACTTACTTTGATTGACCCAAAGCTTTTTGCTTGTTCTGTCCTTGGTAATCTCCATTCCAAGAATGTACCTAGTTGCACCAAGATATTTCATTTCAAACTTTGCAGACAACTGAGATTTAAGATCAAAAATCATAGTCTTGCTATTTCCAATGAGTAACATATCATCCATATATAGGGTAATAACAAGCACATGATCATTCTCAGATTTATAATAAATGCAATGATCATATTTTGATCTCACAAATTCAATTGACAACACAAATGTGTCAAATTTCTGGTACCACATTCTAGGAGATTGTTTTAAACCATAGATAGATTTATTTAATTTGCAAACCAGATTTTGTTTACCTCTTTCAACAAAATGCTCAGGTTGGGACATGTAGATTTCTTCTTCCAACTCACCATGGAGAAACGATGTCTTCACATCCATCTGCTCAATTTCAAAATCATACACAGCTGCTAAAGACAATAGAAATTTGATGGATGTCAGCTTTTCTACAGGGGAAAAAATCTCTCCATAATCTATTCCCTCAATTTGAAAAAAATCCTTTGCAACCAACCTAGCCTTATACTTCTCAACACTTCCATCAAGGCCTGTCTTCTTTTTGAATATACACTTACAGCCAATAGGTTTTCGCCCTTTAGGCAGTGGTACCAAATTCCAAGTATCATTCTTTTTCAAAGAATCCATCTCTTCATTCATGGCCTCCAACCAAGAATTTGAATCAGCCATGTTGATTGCTTCTTTTACAGTCCTACGTTCATCAATGTTGGTTAATAAAACATAGGCATAGTTTGAATCTAACATAGAGAAACCATACCTATCAAGTTGCCTTTTTTCTCATGTAGATCTTCTTACAGGCTGAGGTTGTTCTTCATCATTAGAGCTTCCAGAGCTGCTTGAGCTCTCCTCGGTCTCAAGTACACCATGCAACTTTTTCCAGTCTGGAGTTTGGGGAATCTCAACTGCATTATTATTCTTGTCACTCTGATTTGTCCCAAGTTGTTGATCAGTAATTGAAGGTTTTAGCTCATGAAATATCACACTTCTGTTGTACAAAACCTTATGAGTAACAGGATTCCAAAACTTGTATCCTTTCACACCAACTCCATAGCCGATGAGAATATATTTGACAACCTTGTTATCCAATTTAGATCTCTTTTCATTTGGCACATAAACATATGCCTCATAGCCAAACACACAGACATGCCTCAGAGAGGGCTTCTTACCAGACCATGCTTCCAAAGGTGTCTTGTCAACAAGTGTAGAGAAAGGAGATATATTTATTAGATAACATGTTGTAGCCACAACCTTAGCCCAGAAGATCTGCTCCAGACCAACACCACTCAGCACACTCCTTGCATTTTCCATCAACGTCCTGTTCAACCTTTCAGCAACTCCATTTTGCTATAGAGTGTAAGGCATTGTCTTGTGCCTTTTAATACCATGATTAGTGCAATACCTTTCAAAATCTACAGAACAAAATTCACCACCATTGTCTGTCCTCAAACATTTAATTTTCCTTCCAATCTGATTTTCAACCAAAGATTTAAATTCTTTAAACCGATTGAACACTTCTGATTTACTTTTAATAAAGTATACAAATTCCCTTCTTGAACAATCATCAATAAAAGAAACATAATATCTAGAATTCGATAACGAAGGAACATTAACTAGACCAAACACATCAGAATGAACATAATCCAATATACCAAAAGATTTGTGAGGACTAGAATAAAAAGAAACACAGTGTTGTTTTCCATAGATACAATTTTCGCAAAAATCGTACTCAAGGTTACAATCATCAAACCCTTCTACAAGATTTTTATTCTTCAAATTTTTTTAAACTTTTCTCACCAATGTGACCAAGTCTATGATGCCATAGCATAGTCTTCTCAGCCGAGAGTTTTACCTCCATAGCATTTGTAGCCAAAGAAGAGTCTTCATCTTTCTCTACAGGTGCAGCATTGCATAGCTTTATAGAGGCATTGTTACAAAGAACAGGACATGCATCCATCTTGTACAGAGTGCCAGTACAAACACCCTTACCCAACACCATTGCACTTCTATTCATTTTACATCCCTTACCTAAAAAATAAACTTCTACACCAGCATCATTTAACTTACTGACAGAAAAAAAATTTCAAGTCAGACCTGGTATGTGAAGTACGCCACCAATACCTTTAACTCTCCCATCAGGAAACTGAATTCTGACTCTTCCTCTGCCAACTATCTCCAACATTGAATCACTTGCCAAGTATACCTTTCCACTGTCATACTTCTCGTATTTAGATAACCATTCTCTATTGGACGTCATGTGAAAAGAAGCACCTGAGTCAACTAACCAGACATCATCTAATGCCTAAGTTGTCAAGGCTGCTGCAATGAAGGCATCTGCATCACTTTGAGAAGATTTGTTGTCAGAAGAATTCTTCTTCTTATTCTCCTTGCAGTCCTTCTTGATATGACCACGTTGCCCAAAGTTCCAGCATCTCACCTTGAAATTTTTACCAAGAGACTTTGATCTCTCTGCAGATTTAGATTTCGACTTCTTGTCTTTCTTCTTGCCTTTTTCCTTTGGTCTACCTTGAACAACAAGAGCCTCTTTGGCCATCTCTAAAGACTTCCTCTGCATCTCTTCATATAGCAATGAGGCAACAATGTCTTCCATCTTGAAAGAAGCGGTAGTGCTTCCAATGGCCATCATAAGATGATCCCAACTGTCAGGTAATGAGCACAACAGGAGCATGCAACAATCCTCCTCCTTAATATTTACACCTACAGATGTCAGCTGAATAACATTCATATTAAATGAGTTCAGATGGTCTGCAACATATGCACCTTCTTCCATCTTCAAGGAGTACAACTTCTTCCTCAGGAATAACTTATTTACTAGAGATTTTCCCTGATAAATATTACCAAGCTTCTTCCATAATGAAGTTGTAGACTGCTCCTCATGGATGTTCACGAGTACAGAATCAGCTAGACTCAATCTTATCAAACCTCTTGCTTTTCTATCAGCAAGATCCCAATCTTCTTGCATTGTACTTTGTGGCTTAGCTCCAAACACTGCAATCTAGAGGTCTCTATCCACAAGCAAGTCTTCTATCTTGAGTTTCCATAACTCAAAGTTACTACCATTAAATTTTTCAATGTTTACTCTACTAGATGTACTCGCCATCTCAAACAAAAACAAGTTTCACAATGCAAGACTCCCACTGAAATAGTATTAGCACAAAAAACTAATCTTTCCTACAAGGTTAACACAACTGGCCAAGCTCTGATACCACTTGAAGGGAAAAACAATGTAGGATCTAGAGACCCAATAGTGCGGAATACATTCCCTTAACACTAATACAATAGAGGAGAAAAGCATAAACAAGTTTCAATAGCTTCCTAAAACTACTTGAGATGAATACAACATGTAAAATAAAGAACACAAGATATATGTGGGAAAACCATTCTCAGGTAAAAAACCCACCACACAAAGTCAAGACAATTTGTATTACAGTAACAAAATAGTTACATACAAAATTACAGTCTTCTTTGATCAGCTCACAGCAACACTACAGAATTATCTCACTGTTACAATGTTTTTTTTCTAAAAACATACATTCCATGCAATATGTCATCGACTTCCTTAAGTCAGACGTTGCAATCAATTATGTCAACCAAGCGCCGACTAATAGGTACAAACATGTCAAATTCAATCGCACCAAATATCTTCTCATACCGATCTTTCTTCATCGATCCACCTAGGCATTAATGCCATCACCCAAATCGGATTCTGTTTCACCACCCTGGGTTTACCTACACTTGCTACAATTAATCTTTATGTTTCTGTTCAATAGCGTTCAGACACCGAGCCACGTGTCCACATTCCATTCGCTAACCGCTTCTTCCACCGATTCCAACTCGATGAAACCAGTCAACGAGCTCATCTGGGCTCTCCACAATCCTTACCACGCTACTGCAGCCCTTCCGAGTTTGACCTGCGGTATGGCGGTGAGCTCGATCGAGCTCACCCCGTCTTCACCGAGTTTTGCCCTTTCATCCTACTATGCTACCGCAACTAGCATCAAGACTTACCGTGGTATGGTGGTAACCAGCTTGGCTGACCATAGGCATCCTTACCGCGGCCACCACTGTCAATCACTTGACTGGCCGCAGTATGGCGGTAACCGCCAGCCTGGCCATTGGAAGTCTTACCGCGGCCACCACGATTAGCCTCTTGGTTGGCCACGGTAGGGCAGTAACTACCAGCCAGGCCGTTAGCAGTCTTACCACGGCCACCACGGTCAGCCTCTTGGCTAGCCGTGGTAGGGTGGTAACCGCCAGCCAAGTCGTTGGCAGTCTTACCGCGGCCACCATGGTCAACCTCTTCGCTAGCCACGGTAGGGCAATAACCGCCAACCAGGTCGCTAGCAATCTTACCACAGCCACCGTGGTCAGCCTCTTGGCTGGCCGCGGTAGGGCGATAACCTCCAACCATTCCACTGGTGGTCTTACCATGGCCACCATGGTCAGCCTCTTGGCTGGCCGCGGTAGGGCGGTAACTATCATCCCCATCCGCAGGTGGTCTCACCATGCTACCGCGATGAGTGGACCCACTGCCAATGGTATGGCGGTAAAACCAGAAAAGAACAATTTTTGCCAAGCCTTCTCTGTCAGAGGTTCAAGCTGGTAATTGAGGCATCGTTTCTCAACACAAATTCCATTATGTGGAAAATCGAGGAAATTAAGGAAAAAGTTTCCGATTGTTGACTTTAGTGAAAAAAAATGATGATTAAACCCAAATACTTAGAAACCTCTAAGGATGGAATCCCTAAGGTAAGAAAGAGCACTTGTATTTGCCAAAGATATTTGTTTCCTCCCCAAAGGGTTTGAAATTATGAAGCTTTTGTGAATGTTTGTTTTCAAATGTTTTGAGACCCAAGTAAAGTGTTTTTGATTCCAAGAGCATGCACAATCATAGGATGGAAAGACAATATTTGTTAGGTTCTCACTTGGATAAATCCATTTGCACATATTTTGTGTGAATGATTAGATGCTTGACCACAAAGGATCCCCATTATAGTGCACTCACTTCTCAAGTCAGGCAAGCATCAGTAACCATGAATCTCCCATAGAAAACTTTTCATCTCTACAACAGAACTGCAAGTTACATGGGGCGGCTTCAAAGGACATGACCTTTTGCACCAACAAATAGAAAGGATTTTGGCCTTTGCTAAACAAGGGGTTTTAATGTGGGCATTTTGTTCATGGGGGACTATCCTCATTGAAATAATCCTCATGATTCTTGAACTTTTCTCGAGAATCCACACTTATATACCGGTTGGAAGTCGCTTGTCTTTAGCGTGTTCTCGGTTGGATTGTTCCTTGGGGTGATTACTTTTTCCCACCAGACAGACCCTCTAAGATAAACAAAAGCGAGCAAGCATATCCCATATTTTGATCAACCTTCATTGAAAAACAAAGGGAGAAAACTCACAATATGCCCCACTTACACTTGCAAGATTGGTTCAATTTTTAATCCCAAATGAAATGTGAAGGCAATCAATTACGCAACTTAATGTCACCAAAAGGCCTTTTTATTCTCAAGATCACTATAAAGCATGAGAGAAGTGCATACATCCTTTTGATGACATTACTTTAGGTAAGTAATTACAAAATAAAGAAGCACTTGTTCATTTTAAGTCCACAAAGCAATGATTTGATTCTTTTTAGTGCACCAAAATGAAATATGAAATTTGCCTTGTTCAATTGTTAATCCTCAAACCAAATCTAGTGAATTTTCCCTAAATTTATTTTTAATCCCTTTGTTGCAAAGAATTGAAAAATTTTGAAGTGTTCTTTTTAGAGCCTAAAAGAAATTTAGCATCTCCTAGAAGCATGAAGGTAATCAAATCCTTAGGAACAGATTATAAGTTCTCCCAAAGTGTTCAAAACCACTTAGTACAAAAAGACAATAAATGTTGGTATGTGGTGACTGATAATGCTATACTGTACACTCTTTAGTACTGCACACTCTTCATGTATCCTCACTAGGAATTTTTTTCACCTTTTTTCGCTTCGTCATCGAAAAAGAAAAAAACTGACTTTGTAAACCCTAATTTTTGGAAGCTTCTAAAAGCTTGTTACAAGTGGTTGGGATGGAGAATTGTAGTATGGTATTATTCACGATATTGTAATATGTTTTGCACTAGATAATAAAATCATTGGATGATTGCGATGTTGTGGATGTAGCCCAGATTGGGTGAACCACATTAAATTCTTTATGTTGTCTTGTTTCTGCTATAATCTCCTGTGTGTTTTATTTCTTTGTTTTATAGATCAAATCTACATTTAACTTGTTAGATATTTTCCTACTAACCCTAACAATAATGTCATAGTGAAAGATTCCTCTTTGTTCCCTCCTTGCCTCAACCTGCAAAACTAATTAAAACCAAGAAATATAGAGACAGCAAATAGGTTAGGAGCTCAAAAAATTAGAAACAAAAAAGCACATGTCAAAATAAATTTTGAACTTTTTACTCCAACCCAGTGGCACAGTTTGTGGGTGCGACAGAGTTTAGAAACTCCAACAGCACAATATAGCACCGCTAATTTCTGAGAGGGACGCTCTGCAGTGAAATAGAGACCGCGATTGCGGTTCTGTTTACCCAAGGGCAGAGTTTGCAATTTGCAAATTTTGTGACCGAGTTTAAAATTTGAAAATTTTAGGCAGGAAGACACTTGCAGCAGAGTTTGAAAGTTTAAGTGGTGCAATATAGCACCGCTTGATATTCAACGACTGAGTTAACTAGAACTTGCAAAAAAACACAGAATTTTCTAGAAAAACGTGATTAGAACTTGAGATTTTTCCTCCTTCTAGCGCCAAAATGTGAACCCCAATCCTAGACCTACATAAACATGAGAAACAAACACATAATTAGATCCATATGCAAGTTAGAATAAGGATTCCCCATGAAATTCATTAGCAATGCTCAAAATAGAAAAATATGAAGAACAAGACAAGAAAGTAAATAAATCCTAATTATGCATGCAAATCCTCAATCCCATGGGGGAATTGGTGCCAATTATGTGTAGAAATTGGCCCTTTCCCAACTCCTATGCAAGTTTTGTGATGATTTGATGAAGATTTGATCCACTTTGGTTGAATTCTTTCATAACCTAGCTAAGAACTTGATAAAAATAGATGAAAATGGATATGCTTGAAAATGAAATTGTGCATAATAAGTTTGCTCAAATTGTGGATGATAAATGAGAAGGAAAACCTCTTATTTATAGATGTGATTGAGAGAAAGAGAGGAAAAATGGATGAATGTGGGATCATTCAATGTCCAATGGCCAAGTGTCACTTGTCAAGATGTGAATGGAGGAAGGTTGTGCACATTTTGATGAATGAACCAATAAATGATATTAGGTGGAATTTCAAATTCATGAAATGACTTATTGAAGAGGGAAAGAAAGTGACTTAAATGCCACTTGGCTCAATGCACAAGGACATGTAAGAGGGGATAAATGTTTTGTTGGATGTACAAATCCACTTGGAGGGATTTTCAAACTTGGAAGAATATTCCCCTAAATATGCCATGTTGAAAGAAAATAGAGATTTAATAAATCTATCAAATGTATTTTCATGTGCAAGTGGCAGAACCTAGAAAAATTTAATGAGAGTTTAGGTGATTTGAAACTTTTGACTTAGATTTTGTGATTTTATTTAAATCAAAGTTGAGAAGAAAATGATTGAGTTTAATTAAATAAAGATTTTGATTTATTTTACTAAAAGAGGATGATGTTAGATTAAATTAAATAAGGTTTGATTTATTCAATTTAATAGGATGACTTTGGAGATTTAATTAGATAAAATGAATTATTTAATTAAATGGAGATATAAGGTTAATTAAATCAAACTGATTAATTTAATCAACGAGGAAGAATGACCTAATCAGATAAATAATGATTTATTCAATTAAAGAATGAAAGGTGATGATAAGCTGAGAAGGTGATTCAGGATGAAACCGTGTTAATAATCAGGATCAAGTGTGTCGGTATATTTTCCATGTCTACAACTCCAATGACCCTCCAAACAATTCAAATGTCATTAAATAGTCTCAATGGACCCTAAAACACATAAATCACTTGATTTCTAACACAAGTTTGACAAATAGACTCTTCATATGCCATTTTGCAACATTTGGCAATTTTGCATTACAACTTTGCATTTTTTTGCAATTTTAGACATATTGACACAAAATGACTCAAGATGACTCCAAACCACCACTCATACATGTAAATGGTCTAATAAGACCTTATTGAACACAAAAGACTCACCACACCTAGATCTAACATACTAACCCCTCCTAGAGCAATGTTCATTTGCTTGGTGCTCCTACACCACTTTACAACTTCACCTTGTTTCTCTTGTACAGGTGTCCAACAGAGGTTTCTTGACCTCAACTCCCCAATCCAGTTTCAAACCCACTAACATACCTAATACTAGACCATGTTTCTAAAAATTTCATGGTGCCCCTACACCAAAAATCCATGCCTACAACATTCAAGCATACAATTTACACAATACACATCATAAGGGAGATTCAAGAATGGCAATAGAAAAATAAAAAAAATTTAAATCAAAAAGCTCTAAGGCTATACAATGATATATATTGATAAAAGTATATACAATATATCCAAAAAATCCAAACAGGCTTAGTACAAAGGAGTCATGGACATAAAATGTCATGTATATATCAATAGTACAAAACATATAGTACAAAAAATATTTCCCTCTAAGGGAAGGAAATAGATCCCATGTTGCCTTCAAAATTCGACTAGATGAAGTGACTGTTGGTTCTCTTGTCTTTTGAACACGCTTGCTAGTCCTCGTGTCTTCACTCTGAACATTAAAAATATAGTTTACCATAGTAGCAGAATGTGTCAATAATAAGACTAAATGAAAATAGATTGAAGAGAATTCTTTGTTTGGATTATAGATAGAAAAAGTTGAAAAAGATGCATATGGAACTAAAAGCTTTGAAAATATTGTATCCATATTAGAGCATTACCTTAATTTCAGCTTCTTCAATAGTTATATCAGAGCATTACCTTAATTTCAACTTCTTCAACTGTATCTTAATTGTCCCATCAGCCAACCAATTACTTTTTGCAAGTATTAAATAAAGAACACTAATGAACTTAAGCATAATGAACCTAAGAATTGTACCTTCCATTCTTGAACATGTTATTCAAGTGTTCCTGAAGGGTCATCTCTTTGCTTAATAGTATCCAATATTGCTTCATGATTAGTGTTGATGCAATAATTTGCGGGGGAAGCAGCCTTATGGGAAACTTAGCTACTGGGGGACTTGTGCGCTTAGCTAAGTGACCTCCAGGATTTTATCGAAGCCAACTCTTCATTTTTAATGAGGGGAGGTAAAGGGTTAGAAAAATAACATGTAACAGTAAAAACTAAACTAAGGCAATGCGCCAAATCATGAGACTAATAACTGAGCACAATGTTGAAAGCAAAGGCTCGAATAGTAACTGTTGTCTATCAAATAGATTATCTCAAGAAAGCACTTCAAACATAAGAACATAATTTCATTGCATAGCATAACCTAACACAACATAGGACAATGCAGAAGAGTAAAACATGACCTACATTTTATTAAGTTGTATCAGATTACTAAAGCTAAAAATAGACATTCATATGCTACAGGAAAATGAAAGCACAGTCTTAATATTCTATCAAATGCATGAAAAATAGAGAGGCTGAATTGATTGTAATAGTCTGCAAACTTCAAGTCCAATAGAAAATATTACAAAAGGCCAATTCTCAGTGCTCAGGAAGTTTTTTAATCTATCTAACAAAAACCAAATAAAGAGAGAAAGGGCTATTTAAATAAGCCAGCCCACCACCTGAAAGCCACATAGAGAAAGATGCCTTAGCAAAACATCAACGTCCCAGATCTCCTCGAGCCGAAACTGAACAAGAAGATCACCCAACAGCGCATCAGCAAACCCATCCTTAGAGAAAATAAGGCCATGCAGCAGCAATAGAGAACACACGGTAGCAAAGGAGAGCAAATGACAGAGGCCGCAACTCCTAGATAACCAACACACAGAAACACGCCATGCGTCGAACACACAGATCCTGGAAAAAGAAAGAGGGATGCCCCGATGAAAATCTCTGAGAGGAAGCCACGTGGAAGATGCTGAGCAAAAGTAACTGTTGAGTGGGCCTGACTCAAAGAGAATCAAGAGAAATCCACGTGTTGAATGCAAGGAACTTGGTAGAGGAAAAGCAATACAGAATGGCAGGAGGCTCTAATAGGAGGCCACGTGGCAGACACTGAAAAGCTACGAGCGATAACGGTCAAGGTGAAGCCACGAAGGAAAAGATAACTGTGAAGGATAGCAGTTCGTGAATAAAAGTTCACAGTTTGGCAACTCATAGGGACATTTTGCCTACGGAATGAAAAACCCCAGAAACCTTGGTTCAACATCACTGTTATCACTCAGAGCTGAGAGAGGGAAGCTTGAAGGTCGGTCCAGACCTCATTTGACGGCATAGAGAGAGTGCACATATTTTTGTGTGCCAACTTAAGATCAATGATTTTCTTGAAAGGTAATCTGCCAGATACCTTCACCTCCAATTCAAGCTGGAAAAAGAGTTGCGCCAGCTGATGTACTATTCCTTCAATATTTTCAGCGGTCAAAGACTGATCAAAGGATTGGAAAATAGAAAGATCCTGATTCTTCTCCTTGATCCTTTCAATTATGTGCTCGACACCTACAACTGCCCGATCTGCAATGAAGGGCAATGGAAGGCCTCGCTGAGTTAAGCGAAAAAATTTTGCACGCATGTCACTGGTAATCTGATTCAATCTGGATCTGCACTCTACTACATGTTGGATGGCTTCATGCATGGAAATGAGAATTTTTACGCCCATAGCCGTCGTTGTTCGATCTTGAATACCTACGCCACTCAAAGCTTCATTGGAAGCTATATACAACTTGCCCAACAATTGTCTGGCCTCCAAAACTTTATCGGAAGTCATCTCCTACACCTGTTGCATTGTTTTGCTAACTGTCCCATATAGGCTAGTTGCTTGCGCCATAAACTTCAGAGTGGGATACAAAGTAATGCATAATGCCTTGACCTTATCCTAGTATGATGCATATAATTCTTTGGAAATCTCCAGTGAGCTCATTTGTGGTGCAAGAGGTTGGGCCCTCAAAAGGTCTAATTCTGTAGTTCTTTTGCCCAATTCCACCCTCAGCTCCTATAAGTTTCCCTCCAATATGGACAATTGAATCCTCAGAGTAGAAATTTCTTTTTTTCGCTCTTCCAAGGCCAATTCGGTCTTCCTTCTCTTCTCAATTTCTGACTCCAAAGCGACATTCATCTCATTTACTTCATCATTCATGCTTTGTCGGAGCTACTTCATGCCATCATCTCTCTACCTCAAATCAGTACAAAGGGTTGCTCGGTCATCCGACATTGTTCAATTTTATTTCGCAGGGCCAGAAAAACATCCATACCCAAAGCCTGAAGCTCATTTACTTTGCCCTCCAAGGCATTCTTCTCATTTTGCAAGCGATTAATCTTGATTTCCTGGGCCTTATGCTTGTTTTCCCAAATATCAACCCTACCTCTCAGCTCCTTCAGCTGCTCCTCCTTTTTCTTTGTTTGGTGACTGAGCTTGAGGAAGTCGGTAGTCACCACCCTCTGGGTCTCTTCCATCAGCTCGACCTTATCTTGCGGACAAGCCTGCTGCAAGTCCAACCCTAGGGCATTGACATAATAGTCACTCGACAGCATTTCTTCGACCGGTTTCATCACATTGGGGGTGATTTTTGCAAACATCAATGAATTCTAACTCTCGTGGAATATAGTTTGCAAAAGAGGTTTTGCCTGCCCGCCCGCATCCTTTTCTCTTTTTTTCTAAATTCAACTTGCACAAGCACTCTTATTTGCATCCACATGCGAAAAATATTCCTGGGATGAAATGCCCAATCCACCAACAAAAAGAAACTCCTGAGGGATTTCTAGTGGGAAGGAAAGTGTGCTCAAAGCATCGGTGGACTTGCTAGGCCTAGTAAAAATTACTGGGGAGAAGGGTGGAATAAACTAGTCGTCCAGAGATGATGGAAGCATGGTATGAGGATAGACCAGGGAAGCACCAACTAACATGCTGGGCCTCAGGAATGAAAATTGCTAACTCAAAAGGTCAGGACAGGCTACCATTTGTGTTTTAGGGGTGAAAGGAAAAGCAGGAGATAGAAAGAGAAACCCAGGAGGAAAAATATTGGACTGCCCTGGATATCCAGCAATGGGAATAGCTGGTGTAGATGAAATAGCAGGGGCAGACGAGGAGAATACCAAAGACATAGTAGAGAGAAAAGAGGGAGGAAACAATACCTGAGGTTCCTGAAGCACTGCATCCAATACCATTGCTTCTGCATGTTGCAACTCCTTCCCTCCAGTGGACTCTCTTGTTCGTGGCCGTTTTTCCTCCAGAGAATTGTGAAGATCCAAAATAACTTTTGGACAATGACCAAAACTCCTTGGCCTCTTCGTACCTGATCTAGAGGAGTTGGAAGGCTTCGACATTTGTGTATTTGAAGAGTACTCCTATTGTGAATGTTATCCACTGACTATCGCCCCTTGTGTAAGATATTTTCTAGCAATAAGGACTCTTTGGGTTACCTCCTCTCCGGGTTTTGTGGATGCACCTCTTTTCTCATAGAATTTCTCAAACTCTGAAGGGTTTGGGGAGTTCTCGTTGTGTGAATGCTCATGAACCTAGATGTCATCAAACCAAAACTGACTCATCTTATGCTTGGGATTGTGCTTCGCCACAACATGGTAAAAATTCAGCCACAGTGGTCAACTTGAGTCAATAGGTAAATACTCCAGGCCGACGTAGAATTTCAAATTCCCCTCATCAACATTTCTCAAAGGGTTCCAGAATGGGCGAGGCTGGAGCAGAATTTTTATGCCAATCTCTGAAAATTTATTCTTCAGGTTGTATCGCCATGTGTCATCGATGACCACCAGTGCAAGGTTACCCAATTTAGAGTACAAAACCTCTGAGGTGTTAACCTTTGAGCTCTTCTTCTTTATTGGTGATACAAAGTCGAACATGACCAACAATGTCAAATGGGAAGTTAGATGCTTTCCTCCCCAATAGTCATTCTCAATATTACATAGTTTTCTGAACGCCTCCAGGGCCAACACTCTATCGAAAATAATATGCGGGCACTGGAAGGGCTCCCAGAAAAAACCTCGCATACGGAGCATAGTGAAATCCGTACCAAAGAACTAATCACAAGGTGGCATGAGATGTTTCATCCATGATTTTTTCCTCGGTGATAACCACACAGACATGTTGCTTCTAGATCCATCCAAAGCCCGCAAAGTTGGAGCTAGGAATGAGCCCGAAAACGGGTAATAATCAAAAGTTTTTGACAGAACGAGAGTCCATGTCGAAACTGGATTTCTCGCACCACTTTCATCAAATACAACCGGGGCCATGAATTACTTGAAATAATCGGGATTCTAGTGCAAAATCATGTAGACTAGGAAAGAAGAATACCTGAACCTAGAACCCGGTTCGAATTCCCTCAGTTGTTGGCTCATCCCATCAATTATAGCCTTTGTGAAGTCCATTAACAGAGGCATGTTTTTCTTCTTCAGCATAAAGCTGAGACTCATTTGGAATTCGAAAACTTCCTTATTTGTATCCATCCCGCAAACCAACGCCAAGATAGAGAAGACGGAAGAGGAACCCGACTTTAAAGCGCCTAGACCAATTGAGAAGCTGGGAGGTGCCAAAAAATCTGATGAATGAGTAGTCTTAGTGTGATAAAACTACTGCGCCATCCAAAACACCCCCCTGTAACCTTGCATTCAGGAAATGTCAAAATTTTCAACGTTCTTAAGTGAGAGGAACGAAATGCATAGCATATCTTGTAGGGCCTGGGGACTGATAACTACCCTTAAATTAGGGCCACTTATGACTCCAGTCTGAGGGTCGAAACATGTTGCACATGCTTCCACAATTTCTATAAAATGATGCACTAGAGAAACCATGTATTGGGGAAGCCCACAATTCCAGAAACATATATGAAAAGGGTTTGTCATCTTCTTCATTTTCTCGCATGCAGCTTCCCTCAGGCTCTTGGGGTTTTGAGATAACTTAGGATCCTGAACATTGTCCCAATCCTCATATACCAAGGCTTGATTTCTAGGAGAAATTGTGCCTATTGTTTTCTGGTTCACTTGCCTGGTAAAGGGTCAGGATGGCTTTGTTGGAATACCCGGGGTAGCATAAGACTCATGGTCATATATGTTTACACAGGGTGCTAGAAATCTTTGTTCATCAATAATTTTTGTGACCATGACTTGTGTTGAACTACCTGCAATCTCATCCATTTCTTTGTACTCGCAAGAGGCTTTGTAAACTCTACAAATTAGCTTCTGAAAATGCTTTCTCTTCCTTGCAAATGACTTAGATGGTTACACACTTTGATAACACAATGAATGCCCTCTACGTGCCTAGCCTGCTTTTCGATTTTCACAAAAAATGACTTAGCAAGTGTACGTGCCAGCTTTTCACATTAGTTACTACATGCACCACTAGCCTTTTTTGTGCATTCGAAGAGATCACCAACCTGCCAAAATACTCTTCATATTTAAGAGACATGACTTCACATAAGGTGGCACCTGATTTTTCTTGGACAATGCACCAAGACAACCTTTCCATATCCTTCACAAGCCTTTTTGCATTTACTAATTTCATGATCATACTTGGGCGCATCACCCAATAGCCTTATCAAAATATTTTCCTTGATTCAATCAAGATGATAGCACATCATGCTAACAACTACCTTATCCTCATTCAATTTTGTAACTCGAATGGAGCAAGTTGCAACTATACCTAATTACTCACATCACTTCACACGCTGCAACATTGATTATCAAGGCTCTCTAGCACCATTTTCTTCTGACGTAATCATAGCTTACCTCATTAGGCGAACCTCGACTATCTATAAATAGGACCTTTGCCAACTTTTCTAATCACAATTACTTTCAGCATTCATACTGATTAGGCCCTAGTTTATCTTAGCAATTTTCTTATTTAGCTAGAGTAGCAAGAGACCATGGAAACACAAATTAGATTAGTCTGTAAGAAAACCCAGGCTGCCTTTTTAGGAAAAGTTAGGTGCAGACGCCTAAAGCGCATAACAGGTGTGAAAAACCTATTGTATGTAAAGGAAATCAAATGGGTGATAGGTAAGGACTGCGTTGACTATGGGGATCAATATAGTGTAAGTACCAGCATTTGCTCCCACTTCGTCACTTCGCTCCTGGACATTGGCATCTCAAAGCGTAAAATTTTGAAGCTGACCAAGTGAGTCTTCCCTAGACGCTATCTCAGAGGATTGGAGAATGTAGTGTGGGCCATTGAATTTGATCCTGGGAACCCATCCTTTCGCAACTTGCATCGCCTGCTCGAGCATGGAGGACCTATGCCAACCAGGCCCTTTCTATGCAGATTTGAGCTCGAGACACACGAGGAACATCGCCGCAAGGCTCGCATTGACTGCCACTTCCTCATGAGGATGCACAATGTGGAGCCCTTCTAAAGTATACAGTGGTATGAAAAATTTGAGAGGATGGTGTTTCCCCACCTTGCGCCACCTGCTGCCGCTGTTGTTGGTCTCTCTTCTGCTTGAGAAATGTGAAAAGATACTCCCATTTTGCCTTTTTTGCTTTTGCCAACCTCTGCCTCGAGTAGCGAATATATATGTATATTTTGACATATGGCCACTGACCCTCATTGTATATAATGTAAATGCTCCAAAAGTAATATAATATGCAAGTTTTTATATCTTGGCTCATTCTTCATTCTATCTTGAGTTTTTGCAAAACTATTTTTGTTATTCAAAAAGCACTGAGAAAAACCCAAAACTTAAAGCAGGAAAAATATTTACATATTTACAAATTTACAAATCTATTGCATAAGTTGAAATAATTGAAATTTTTAAGGTGTATTCCATTAACTAGAATACCCAAAGCATCACCTTCCATAGTTTCTAACTCAAAAGAGTTATACTGTTTGCACTAGATGATTTTGAAAGGACCTTCCCAGAGACTGTCGAACTTGTCGTGATGTCCGGGCTTTGCTTCGCATTCGTTGAACTTGAGCACCAAGTCTTTGCATTGTAGCCCCTGGTCAGATGTCTTTTTATCAAACCACTTCTTCACCACCTACTGGCGACTGTTCATTGCCTTGAGAGCATGCTCTCTTTTCTCTTGTACCTCCTGTAACTCAAAAAATTGTACCTCCATAGCTTCGTTCTGCTCAATTTCAAGAGATTTGAGCAATTGGAGAGAAGGGATTTCCATAGCAATAGGCAACAACGCCTCCTTCTCGTATGCCATCTCGTAAGGAGATATCTTCAATATCTACTTGGGCATGATACAGTCTGCCTATAGCGTTGTTTGGATGTTTCTATGCCACTCTCTCTGGTGTTCTGAGCCTATTCTTTTAATCAACCTGAGGAGGTTTTTTTTCGTGGATTCCACAAGGCCATTCCCCTGAGGGTAATAATTAGAAGAGGTTTTCAAGAAAACCCCATATTTTAATGCAAATTGGCTCATCTTAGATCCGAGGAAAGCTTTAGCATTGTCATAAATAATTGTCTTTGGCAGGCCAAATCTGGCTACCAATTCCTCCAGGAAGTTAACAATTTCTACTTTCGTTGCATTTTTTAATGGCTTGGCCTTTGCCCAGCTGGTGAAGTAATCTGTCGCTATCAAGATCCACCTGTGTCCAACTATTGAAAAAGGGTTAATCATACCAATGAAGTCAAGACCCCATTGAGAAAAAGGTTCCTCCACTACTATGGGTCTTAGTGGCATAGCGAAATTTTTCCTTTTTCCCACATAAAATTGACACTCATTGCAAGACTTTACCAATGAAAATAATTCATTGAATAATGTCAGCCAAAAATAACCAGCACACATGATTTTAATTGCAGGGGTTCTTGTGAAAAAAATTCCCTTCGGCCAAGCCGCTGTGATATTGATCTAATATCTTTTTTTCTTGCTCCTCATTCACAAATCTTAACAAGATACCATTAAAGTTTCTTTTAAAAAGCACTCCTTCTAAGAGAACATAACTATTATTTTTCAATCGATAGAAACATCTCTTAAATGAAGGGAGATTGGTCGGGTACCTTCTTGTTTTTAATGAAATTTATCCTGGCTTCCATCCAATCGTCCTTGGAGCTTTCCTCATTCAACAACACAGTTTCTGAGACCTCAAACTCAACAACTGGTTCATTATTTTCAGCTAGGTATTCACACAGTCCCTTTCCTTTAACAGTTTTAACTGGATTAATCTCAATATCATACTCTACGATCTTAGTGATCCAGTTAGCTCTTTTTTCGGTGATTTCCCCTTCCATTATATATTCTCGCACACTAAGATGCGGCACACAAACAATCACCTTATTGCATGATATGAGGTGTCGAAACTTCTTCAAGCCCATAACAATAGCAAAGGCATGTTTTTCTAAAAATTTATATTTCACCTCATATTCCTTTAGGATGCATGAGTAGAAAGCAATAGGTGGTTCCTTCTTATCTTTATCATCTTTTTGCATTAGCACAGTGGCAATACTGTTTCCACCACCAAAAAAATACATAATAAAATCCTTAGACAAGTCTGGATTAATTAATATAGGAGCAGAAGAAATAACCTCTTTTATTAGCTCAAAATCTTTTCTGGCTTCCATCGTCCACTTGAAAGTCTGGTCCTTTTTCAGCATCAGGGTAATCAGCTAAACAATCCCTACAAAGTCTACAATGAATTGACTGATGAAATTGACCTTACCCAAAAAAGATTGCACTCCCTTTTTGCTCATGGGTAGAGGGAGTTCCATGATTGCATCTACTCTTTCCAGATCAATAGCAATGCCTTTCTTCGAGACAACATATCCCAATAGCTTCCCCTGAGGAACCCCAAACACACATTTCTTCAGGTTTAGAGAAATCCTGAATTCCTGGCATTTGTGGAAGACAAGCTCGAGATGATCAAAGTGATCATTAGCAAATTTAGAAAACACTATCAGGTCATCTAGATAGATAAGGATAATCTTATGTATTAGATCTTTAAAGGAAATATCCATAGCTCTTTGAAAGGTGGCTCCTGCATTTGAAAGTTCGAAGGGTATCTTAGCATATGCATATGTTCCCCACTTAGTAATGAACATTGTTTTCTGTTGGTCTTCCTCCTTTACACGAATTTGATTGTAGCCAAAAAAACCATCCAGCATTGAAAACATTTGAGAACCAGCAACCGTTTGTAGAATTAACTCCATAGAAGGCAAGGGGTAATGATCTTTCAGGGATGCTCTATTCAAGTCTCATAAGTCCACACACAACTGTATATCACCATTCTTCTTTCAGACTAGCACCAGGTTAGACACCCAAGTGTTATGCTTGATTGGGAACACTATTCGGGATGCAATCAATTTATTCAACTCCTATGACATGAGTGACTCAATCTTTGGGTTTACTAGCCTTTGTCTCTAATGAATCGGCTTTGCTCCTTCCAGTAGCTCAATTGTGTGTTGAATAATCCCAGGATCATATCCCTTAAGATCATCATATGACCAGGCTACTACGCTCAAATACTCCTCGCAGAAGTGCTTCAGCCTGTCTTTATTCTTCTAGGATACTCCTTTTCTGACCTTGAGCTTTTTATCTTCTCCAATATGCAAATCGGTGTAGTCGCCTTTGTCAGCTACAAGCTTCCTTTTATCTTTTCTTGCATTATCGAAATCAAAAAGACTCTCCAGAGTAACTAGGCCCCTGGGAAGCTTATTGAATTTCAATTGGATTACTTGATCCCCGTAGGCTTCGGCGATCTTTGGTTGCAATTGGTCAAAAAATTCCCCAGATAGCTGGAGAAATGACGCAATATGAGCATCACTATCAAACAATTTTCAGTCTTGATCATTATTCAAAACAGCAGGTCGTACAATTACTCTCACTGCATGTTTATTTTTAAACAACTCAGAAGCTGGCTCAAACTGAGCCCCAACAATTGCCATTTGGTCAGCTTCTGAGTTATGCTCTCTTGGTATAGCCTGAATGTTGAATGCCTTGAATCCCTCAATGAGATCCCAAACCCTATGTCGGTATGATCGCATACGAACATTCTTCATAGCAGATAGCCCTCGGATTTGGTTAACCACCAATTTCGAATCTTTAAACACCCTTATTTTCTTTGCACCCATTTGTTATGCAATGCTCAAACCATGGATGAGGCCTTCATATTTTGCTTCATTATTTGAGCATGTGAACTGGAAGCGATAAGACCTCAAGGTCTTATCTTCGAATGGAGATGTCAAGCATATTCCTGCTCCAGCTCCTACTTTGCATCTTGCTCCATCAAAGTGCAAAGTCCATAACTCTGAGGAAGTTTCGCCTCTAGACTCTTTAGTAATTTTGGGAATAATCTATCATTTCTCATGTATGACATAGGTTTTGAGCCTAGTTGCATGATAATTTTCAAAACGGTCTGTGTCTATAAACTCATTCAATAGATCTTTTTTA
Organism: Sequoiadendron giganteum; assembly: GCA_007115665.2. Classification (NCBI taxonomy): domain Eukaryota; kingdom Viridiplantae; phylum Streptophyta; class Pinopsida; order Cupressales; family Cupressaceae; genus Sequoiadendron; species Sequoiadendron giganteum. Next base: position 438,253,410 of record CM021105.1, read on the forward strand.
CTCTTCGTTCGAGAGCTACTAGCTTCTTCTTCCTCAAGAAATTCAACATTGAACCTCTCTTCCCAGGTGATTGAAGTATGTGTCGCTTCAAAGTTGATTAGGGCCTCGTCAGCTACATGTTTGGAATGAAAATTTTCTAACAATAGTTTCATCTTAGCTCCATGTTTGGTTCTCAAGATCAGGTGTGACCAGTCTAGTGCTAGATAGCCTCCAACATTTGTATGAACTCTTGAGACAAACATATCCCGAACAGAGGAAGAACGTTGATGAGTACAATGTCTTGGTTCATAGTAATACTGGGGCAGGAAAACAATGTCATAGGCAATCCTTTGATTACCCTGATGGTATCAACATTATTTTCGTCAAGTTGCATGACTCCCTTGCTAAGAGGATCATATTTGAGTCCCAGTGCATTAGCTACTTGCTTAGACATGACGATGGTGCTAGCACCAGAGTCAATCATACAATTATGCAATAACTTGTTGCCAATGATAAGTGTTAGAAAGAAAGGCTTGGGTTTAGGCTTACTCTCTTTTCCGACCCCAAGATTTTCTTTCGGTCGATTCATTAGCACTTTATCCAAGTCTGGCTTAGATGTCTTATCTTCTGTGGGTTGTTTGGGCATCTTTACATCTTCTCCCAACAATTCTTTTTGTAATAACAACTTTTGCTCTGGAATAGCCAGGATATCCCACAAAGAAACATTGGCAGAGGATTTCTTTAGTTTCTCCACCACATTCAAAGGCATTCGTGACTAATGAGTCACGATAACTAGCTCCTTCGGCTTCACAACTGGTGCATCTAGTTGCTTGAAAACAACTGGGGTGATCATGGGGGATTTTCTTTCGAAGGAGGTGGATTCAGAGAACTGGGAGCAGCCACCTTGGACTGCTATGGAACTGATGACAAATTTTTTGATGGACTGGGTGTTCAATTATATGGACCATTAGTCGGCAGAGATGTGAATTCTCTGGTGATTCTCTGCTTTGAACACATGTTGTAGTCTGATTGCACCCGAGGCACTTGAGTTACAAGAATGTCATTCAAAAATGTTGACTCTTCTCCTTCCATCCATGAAAAGAGAGCTTGGTCCGAAGCTATATCTAACTCCTTCTCTATGGACATCCCTTGCATTTGAGCAACGAGGATTGCATTATCCATCTACTGATAGTCATATGTTTGACCTCCAAAATCAGGTACGTTGCCTTGGCTACGTTGCTCTGTGATCTTTTGTTGCAAATTCCCTCATGGATATGTTCAGGGCATGTGTGCATTATTACAAGGGAAGCACCATGAATTAGTATCTTCGGCAAGGTTATTTTGTCCTGCTACTAGCTCTTTTCTTGAACTAGGATGGATAGTCTGCATTGAAAAAGTCACAAGAACAACCTAGTTGTTCGGTTGAGCTTGGGTATTACCGCTCAATCTATCATGCCACTGATTTGACTGGTAAGGAGCTTTTTTGCCTTGATAATTTTGGTAAGCCAGCTTTTGGTAGCTATATTGTTGTCGCTTCATAGTTGTCAATTCATTTGTCATGGTCTGCATCTGCTCCTTCATCTCATTCATTTCATTCATTTCATTCATTTCAACCATCAGGGGGTTAGGCACTGGAGCTACATGATGAGCCCAGTTTTTGGCACATCTAGATCATACTTTTACAAACACTTTTATGCTTTTTCATTATGCTAAAACAAACATTTGGTGTTGATTATGGGATAAAACACAAACTTTTTATGCTTAATGTAATAAGTATATTACACTAAGTCTTCCATGGTTATTACTTTAAATGTTTTATTAGTTTGATGAATGCCTTGGTAAACCTTGTGTGATGACAAACCTCCTGCACCCCCTACTGTTGAACTTCCTGCAGCCACGCCTAGAATAATTTTTGCTTTAGATTAATGCTTAAATAGATGTATAAATAAAATGATGAATCGTCTTAAATGTTGAACGTGTTGAGCTAACTCTCTACCTCAGGAATAGCTGGCAGGATATTTTGCAAGTACCACGATTGGAGGAAGGAATTCAATTCCCACTTGTGGATAGAAGACCGAATCAATGAAGACCGGTTCAGCTGCTGAAGAATAGGGAGTTGGTTTCAACTCATCAGCCATACAAGAGGAGTGTTTCATAAATCTAGCTCAGCCGTCTTGATGGTGCATAAATCCAGGATGATGGCACTTTAAGACTGATAAATTGATCTGACTCAGTTCTTTCATTTCTATCCACCACTTTGCTAAGTTAGTTGAATGTAATAAAGACCTCTTGATTTATAAGGGAAGGTTAGTTAGTAGTTAGATTTAGTTTTCAATAAATATCCCATTCTCCTTCAGAGAATGGGCTAAAATATTGTTGTGTAAACATATTTTCAATTTCAGAAATACAGTCAAGAGAGATTGTGTGCTATGTATTGTTTTACCTTGAATCAATAAAGTTTATAAAAAATTTCGCCTAATCTATTGTCTACTTTTGGCATTACCTAAGGGGGCCCACTTAGGGAATTGCCTATACTTTCATTTTGTAAGTTAGGATAGCTGCATTTTCTTTCATAGAAGTTAATGTGTATGTTCTTGCAGCTGGCAGAAACACAGAGCTGTCAATTGTTCCTGCAACCACTAGATGCAGAGTAGTTTCATCTTTCAATTTTCATTTTCAAGCAATTTATTTAGTAAAGTTATCCCAATAATTAGAGTTCCAATATAAGGCATCTTAGGAAAGCATGCATGTCTCGAAAGGTGATTAGTGCATATATTGTGCTGACCCATTTCAAGTTTATGTCCTCGGGTTGATAATTAAATGAGGTTCTTTAGCAGATTATGACTGCTAGTTGTGATGTTCAATCCCTAAGTAGAGGAATTCATATTCCTAGTTATTAAGCTGATTAAAGAACACTACACTACACTCGACGTCATTCTTGAGTACACGTACATAGACTGGGGAGGAGTTGCAGGAGTGTTGGTTGAAGTTCCTTTAGCTTCCGCGGTGTTGAATTCCAGAAACAATGGCATGATGGGTCATGGTGCCAACTTTGCAGCAACAATAAGATTATTCTCTGCAGTGACAGCAAGACTGTAGGCATTGGGTAGAGTATTTCCGCCAAGAGCCTATAGCATCGTAGAAATATCAACATTTATGGACTTCAAATAGAACATGAATGCCAAATCTGGAGGTGGTCGACTATCAATAGGAACTCTCTGCCAAGTCGAATGAAACCGAGCATTGAAATTAGGTAGAACTTCATGAGGAGCTCGCTTTATGTTGGCTAGCTGATGATATAGCGAGGACATGTCATTAGCATTTGAAAAACGCTCGTAGAATGAATCTCCAAGCTCATCACAAGTAGCAATTGAATTAGCCGGAAGAGTTCAATACCAGTTCAATGCCTTGCCCCGGAAAGAGGCAGTGAGCAATCTTAGAGCAACATTTTCATTAGAAACACCATGCACCAGACACACATCTATCACATATTGCAAGTGCTCTGTCGGTGTCTTCGATTCATCCTCAGAAAACTTAGGGATAGCTTTTAAAGCAAAATTCAAAATCGAAGCCCATACTACAGGAGGCACAGGCGTTGTTAAAGGACTACCAGCATCCCAAGCTACATAATTTCTAGCGACCATTGGCATAGGAGGTGGAGGAGAAGGGGGAGGTGAAGGACTACCTTGCTGACCTCTCGGATGTACTGAAACTAATGGTGGTACAAGCGGGCCAGGGAATCTTGCAGTTTGAGACCTAGTGACGAGCCTATGGCTCATACACTCTTATATCAGGTGAACATGCTAGTTTGCATCCCATCGGGCATGCCAGAAAAAAACTCTTGACGCAACAATTTGCGGGGGTAGCAGCCTTATGGGAAACTTAGCTACTAGGGGACTTGTGCACTTAGCTAAGTGACCTCTGGGATTTTATCAAATCCAGCTCTTCATTTTTAATGGGGGGGAGGTAAAGGGTTAGAAAGATAACATGTAATAGTAAAAACTAAACTAAGGCGATGCGTAAAATCATGAGAGTAATAACTAAGCACAATGTTGAAAGTAAAGGCTCAAATAGTAACTGTTGTCTATCAAATAGATTATCTCAAGAAAGCACTTCAAACATAAGAACATCATTTCATTACATAGCATAACCTAACACAACATAGGCCAACGCAGAAGAGTAAAACATGGTCTACATTTTATTAAGCTGTATGAGATTACAAAAGTTGAAAATAGACATTCATATGTTACAAGAAAATGAAAGCACGGTCCTAATATTCTATCAAATGCATAAAAAATAAAAAGGCCGAATTGATTGGAACAGTCTGTAAACTTCAAGTCCAATAGAAAATATTACAAAAGGCCAATTCCCAATGCTTGGGAAGTTTTTTAATCTATCTAACAACAACCAAATAAAGAGAGAAATGGTTGCTTAAATAAGCCAGCCCACTACATGAAAGCCACAAAGAGAAAGATTCCTCAGGAAAACATCAACATCCCAAATCTCCTTGAGCTGGTACCGAATAGGAAGATCGCCCAACAATGCACTAATAAACCCATCCTTAGAGAAAACAAGGCCATGCTACAGCAGTAGAGAACACGCGGTAGTAAAGGAGAGCAAAAAACATAGGCAGAAACTCCCAGATAACCGGCACATAGAAACACATCACGCGTTGAACACACAGAGCATGGCAAAAGAAAGAGGTATGCCCCAATGAAAATCTCTAAGAGGAAGCCACGTGGAAGATTCCGAGCAAAAATAACCGTTGAGTGGGCCCAACTCGGAAAGCATTGAGAGAAAGCCACGCGTTGAATGCACAAAACTTGGCAGAGGCAAAGCAATACGGAATGATAGGAATCTCTAATAGGAGGCCACGTGGTAGACGCCAAAAAGCTATGAGCGATAACGGTCAAGGTGAAGCCACGAAGGAAAAGATAACCGTGAAGGATAGCGGTTCGTGAATAAAAGTTCACAATTAACATTACTAAGTGTCCATAGTTATTTTTTCTTTGGTTTGGCATGATCCTTCAACAACTTAACATTTATTTCTATAAGAATGTGTGAATACAGGGCAATGGTTTTTTATTTCTCGTAGTCTTCAAATGCAGGTATGCCATTCTCTCTAATCATGTATGTTCACAACCAAGTTCCTACAACCACAACTGAACCTGTAGGATACATGAACCCATCATCATCTTCCATTGGTTGTGTTAGCTTATTCTTTACCCGCACACATCGACCCAACCAATAGTCTAATCTCTCTTCATTCCCCAACGGTGTAACAACTGCAAAAACATGTCTTGGTTGTAGTAGATCTGAAATACGATCGTAATCAATTGAACTTTCCATTGTGTCATTTGTCATGGATATTGTTTGAGATAAAGGAGTTAGATACTATGGAACCCATGTATCCACCCACTCACTTGACTCGCATTGATCCCACTTGCACTGAATACAACTCTAACAAAAACAAGCCAACTCTCGTGTCCAAATGGTCCATGTGCTTGCATCTGAGCTTCAAAATGAATGCATCTTTGAAGAATATTTGATTGTATGAAAATCCAATTTTCCTCCCACTATTCCCTCCTCAACCAACCAAAAGAATCTGCGCACTATTAAATCAAGTGTCCCTCCCTATGACAATGTTGAACTACACCAATCAACAATAGAATGTGCATCACTAAATTTTTCTCCTGAAATATTCAATTGCTCCTTAACTAGAGCTCTCTTTACACATGCACCTGCTCCATCATGATCCCCTTTCCCATGCCCAGCTTCCAAAAAACTCCAAATATGAAGTACACCCTTCTCTACATGCATTCTACTCAACCAATAAAACACATCAGCATTCTTGAATTGACCTGTGCAGTTATCTGACCAAATGAGATGTCGGCCCACTCCTATATCATGCTCATGCAAGAACTCAATAAAATTTTTGAAACAATGTTGGACATACTCGAACAAGTGAGATCTATCATCACTCATATAAAAATGATAATCTTTCATTATCTTTATATCCTCTTCTGTACTGTCAAGTGCATGTCTATATTTTATGTGGACAAAAATAAAAATCTGAATGGAATTGTAATACTGAGATTGTACCTCATTTTGTGGTTGCAATGTGTAGTTTTCTGCAAAATCAACCACTGATATAATAGTTAATTGAAAAATATTCCTTACACATCTTGAATTGTTAATCCAACCACTGAGACCTATGGCTATGCCTTGCATACTTGTAGAAAAGATTGTTCTTAAAATTTGAAATAAAATCAACAACACTACATTCTTTTGTAACCAACTCGCATCTAGAACCTTCACCTCCACTCTGCAAAGTATATTTGACTATCTCATATCTCTTTTTCTCAACAAGCTTCTTTCCAAATTCATGTTCAGAACCCTCATGAAAACATTGAACAAACTTCGAAAAGCCACCACATTGTGAGCACTTCACATTTAAACAATTATTTTATAGAAAAAGAAAACATCATCTCTATAACATTTAAATAGATCTAGCATGTCCCTTGATTATTTTGGAAGATGCATTGCACCACACTCCTACAACATTTCATTAGTATGCAAAGTAGAACGGATATAGCATAATAGTTCATGGTACATTAAAAACTCCACATGGTATTTGCAACAACAAGTATTACGAATTTTAAGAGGCACACAATAAAATGGCTTCAAACCTTCAAAAGTCCTTTGTGAGATTTCCATATTTGGATGTGTTTCAATATTTTTTTTGAACAACATTGTTTGGATTGATTCCAAGAAATGTTTAGGATGCGGTGTATGGTCTTGATTGCTAATTCTTAACTTTAAAACATCCTTTCCATTGGGTGATACTCTAGAGTTATCATGCCAAAATTGTTGAATTACCTGCTTTACATTATCGGTTAGCTTCTTATCAACATGTGGAAGCCTCGCAAAAAAATCCCATGTATCATTTTGAAGAGGATCATCTATTTTCTCTTCTTGCAAGTGCTCTATCCAAAGTTTTATGATTTATGTCAAAATTATTACAAGTTTGTCTCATCAAGCGAGCCTTTTTCAATTGATGGCTTACTAGGGTGGCTGTAATGACTCTTCGAGCAGCTCTCTTATCTTTTTTCTTGTTATTTTTTCCAATAGACTTGAGAGCATTAAAAATATTTTTGACAATAATAGAATTTTTTTCAGTCTTCTTGTTCACACAAATCTTCAATTTGGCTAGCAAAGGTCTCATCTTTTGTATCTTTAGCAATTGTACAAAAAGTTGGCATTTCTCGATCAATGTCTTATTGCTAAAATATTGGTTGAAAATTTGCATAGCCCACAACCGAACGGTTCGTGTTGATCTCTTGCCTTCAAAATTGTTTATAATGTTCTCATCAATTTCAAGTAACCATTTAGGGGTCTTGAAGGTCTTGAATTTGGAATATGTCTTTCTTCATTTCCCATGTAATTTGGTGAAACATAATTTACACTTGGTTCAATATTATGTTCAACATATTCAATTCCAACATTTTCAATATCAATTTCAATAATTTGATTCCCAATTTTAATATTAAGTTCAACATTTTCAATTCCAACATTTTTAGCTTGAACATTTTCAATTCCAACATTTTTAGCTTGAACATTTTCAATATCAATTTCAATAATTTCATTCCCAATTTCAATATCATGGTCAACATCTTCAATTCCAACATTTTCACCTTGAACATTTTCAATATCATGTTCAACATTTTCACCTTTACATATTCAATTTCCTCTTCACTTGAAAGACCAAAGGGCTCAGGTTCACCAATATTTGGCATACCTTCTTTTCTCTTCCTATGACTTTCTCTATCTCTTTGTCTATATGCTTCAATTTTTTCTTTTGTAAGCTTTCTCTTATGTTTTTTCTTTCGACGACTGCTGCTCCCCATTATACCACCAAGAAGATGCTAAAAAAATGATTTCTTATGACAAATTTGAATAGAAGATGCTCCAAAAAGTTGATCTTTGTCTCTTCCTATTTGAAATCATGTTTTTCTCGCATGCAAAGAAAATGTAGGGTCTGTTGGGATGCCCAAAATGGCCCACTCAAGGTTTCTCTATGGCCTACAAATCCGATATCTGATTTGAAAAACATTTAAAAATGTATTGTAACGGAAGGATTTTGGTGCCACAAATCGGATATCTGATTTTTGCACACATAGACCCAAGAGTAATTAGGAGGTGGAGGGTGGACAAGAGATAGAGAGAGAGAGAGAGAGAGAGAGAGGGAGAGGGGAAGGGGAGAGAGCAAATTAGGAGGGGGAAGGGAGAGAGGAAGAAGGAGGGAGAGAGGAGAGATAGAGAGAGAAATAGGAGGGGAAGGAGAGGGAAGAAGAAGGGAGAGAGAGAGAGAGAGAGAGGGAAAGGGGAGAGGAGGAGAGAGAGAGGAGAGAGAGAGGAGAGAGAGAGAGAGAGAGAGAGAGAGAGAGAGAGAGAGAGAATTAGGATGGGGAAGGGAGAGGGGAAGAGGGGAAGAAGGGGGGAGAGAGAGAGAGAGAAAGGGGGGCGGGGAAGAACCTAGTCTGAGAGAGGGAGAGATAATTAGGAGGGGGAGAGAGGGAAAGGGAGAGGGAGGAAGGGAGAGAGAGAGGGGGGGGAAAGAGATAATATTTAAATATTTTATATATTAGTAATATTAATTAGTTATATAATATTTAATATATTAACTTAAAATATATATATATATATATAAATATTTATACATTAACTAAAATATTTAAATATTATACATTATAGTATAATATATTATATATTATACATAATTTTCTAAGAGATTATCATAAATTATATATTATATATTAAATTATAAACTATATTATATATTCTCAACTAGATATTTTAAAATAAACTATAAACTATTTATTGCATTTTTTAAATTATATATTAAAATCTATATTACATTTTTTATATAAAATAAAAATTATATAAAATGATATATTAAAATTATGTTTAATACATATCGAATATCCAATATGGATAGGATATCCGATTTGAATCAGATATCTGATATGTATGACACAAACCCTACTACCTAGGGATTAGGCTCGAGTTTGCTTCAGAATTTGGCTAGGACATGCCAATCCTAAGAAGTCAACACAAAAAACGTGTTTGACAGCTTACCTTGCTTTTCTAGACTTCGCCCATGTGGCTGACGACTTTTTTTTTATCCTAAATTGATGAAACAAAAAGGGTTTTTAAAGGTGATTCTCATATTTCCACCAATATAAATTATGCTTTACTTTGAATTTAATAAATTATTATTATTCATTTTCTATTTGAATTACGACTAAAGTCTTGATTGATAGGCTGATTGAAAAACATCTATAGCTTTCCAATGATATCAATATTTTTGAATTTGAAACATGCTTCGCATACTATACGATTAAAAAAAATGAATTTCATCAAGTTTTGACCAAGTTAAGGTGGTCAGACATACGAGTTTTTATATTTTTTAAAAGTTATAATAAAAAATTCATAATTAATTATTTACTTGGAAAAAAATTACAAAAAAATATGCATCACATCGGGACATGAGTCCTCTACTTACATCTAAAATCTTATAAAAAAATACTATCATTTTATTGTGGTTAGGGTGGTCAGATAGACGCCTACTTATTTTTTCCCTAAAATTTAAGTACTACTGCATTGAAGTTTCAAATTTCACCTGTATGAGCATGAATTTGCACCCTTAACGCAAATTCCCCTTTCACTCCTTTACACTTTAGAAAACCAAAAGCGGAGGTTTAATTCCACTTAAGCATGTTGCTCACATTCCACTTAGCGCCCTATTTGTGTGTCGGTGGGGGTGTTTCTGTCGGGGACTCCCGCATGGCGCGTAGACGTTTGGGCGATGCGCTTACGTCCCTAGTAGATTCTTGTGGCTAGAGTCTACAGAGACATTACACTTTCAATTGGAAGTCAAAGTGTAATGCCCCTCTTTGGCTAGCCGACCCGAATATGGTTGTTTTTTATCTTCTCCTTCATATTCTCACTCCATTCTTTCATTCTCAAGTTTGGAACAAGTTGGAACACTCTCTCCATGCTTTCAGCACCCATTTTCAAGATTTGTAGCAATAGTCTTCACTCCATTGCAAAAATCTACCACTCCATCACTCTGATAGTGCGAGCGTAGGACAAACACCATGACAGCAAAGGCTTGAGCTCCTCTCATTCACTCCTCCACAAGCCTTGAGCGCTTTGGATGGAGGTGGTAAGCTCCTCTCATCTCCTCTATCGTATTCAATTGAGTAAGCATGTACTATTTTTTAGTGTTTCTTGCATACATAGCTTGTATTTCCATTCTTTATCGTTATTTCTATCATTGCAAACTTGGTTGTCCGTGGAGGTGGAAACACCAAGACATGGGTCTAATTGAGGCAGGCCCCTAAAAAATCCCAACACTTTCCCTTTTTTTAGGTGCAGGTGGAGAGATCTTGAAGCAAGCTAGCGAGAGGTCTATTCTATGATATTATCTTCATCACCCTTGCGGTAATATACCTCTTTTATCATATCAATATTTATATTTCACTTTTCTTAGTCTTGTTCTTTACTTCCCAAAACTACTAAACTAGACTGTTAGCCCTTTTTTCAGGATTCCAACCTCGTCTCTCTGGTTTTCTACTCGTACGGACGCCAGCGCACCTGCAAGACACCAGCGCGGCGCGCTGTCATCCTAGAACTACACTTATGTCCTCAAACAAAGAGCTACCTGAGACACGGAGTTGACTCTAGAAAGCAACTTGTCTAGTCGCCCTTCAGTTCTCAGGATTGCAGAGTGATCGAAGGACACATAGTCTTTTAAACTGAGGTAAGTTAGGGCAACCTTTCTGCTCTTGGCCTTTTGTGACATGGGGCCTTGCAGTGGTTGGTCCCCCTCTCTTACATCACCAAATATATAGATATTTTAAAATAAACTTAGTAGTTTAGAAACTACATTTAATTTTCTATGGATTCTATTCTTACATATTTTTGAAATAATATAGATAACATATTCAAATTTTTACGTCAAGTTGCCTAACCCTAATTTTTTTCAATTTTCATCGCCATTTAAGGGCCTGTTTTTTCCATGGTGATCTTGCACATACCCTTATACTTTTTGTATGTCAATCTTATAGTTGAATATGAAGTATTTGATTATGGTATACATATGGTAAACTGCTTGAAATAAATCTTTTGATATACATGATGATTTACAATTGAGAGATAGACAAGTTACTAGTGATTATAAGACCAAAGATGCTTAACTTGTACAATGCCATAAATTAGACTTAAAATTACTTGATTATTTCAGCTCATTTACCATCAATGCTTTCCCAAAAATGATAACAAGCACACCAATGTTATGGCTAATGTTGCCTCACATATGACAATAGATAATAGTAGTCCTCATTTGAAAAAAAAAAAATTAACTCACAATATTATGATCAGCAAGAGCAAATGCAATCTTCCAATGATTTTATAGGAACAAAAAAATATTCATCATATTATTGTATTCCACACATTAATCCAATATAAACTTCAAAAATTCAAATCTTTATTTTCAATTTAACGTTCTCAAATATTACAGATTTCAAAGCATAAGAACAAACAAATCCACTCTACCATTCCAGAAAGAAGAAGAAGAATGATCTTTAGTAACTACACCAAGATTTCAATCTTCTTTCACAATTTTTTCTGTAACTAGTAAAAAATAAATGCTAGATAATAGTTTCTCATGCGAACATAAATATGCAAGATTACAGCTTCTTGCGCTAACATAAATACTCAAGATTACAGTTTCTTCTTTCTTTCTTTTCAACACAATATCTTAAATATTTCTCCATATGATCTTCGCTTTAGAGAAATGCACAACAATCATGTCTATGAAACATCTTGTATCTTGAAAAATTATAGATGAAAGGGCCTTTCATTCCTGTAAAAACAAGGCATTGTTACAATTTAGATTAAAATTAAAGGAAATTAAAAATATAGTTGATGAAAAGGAAATGAAATTTGCATAGATTACCTGAGCATTAGCCAAAGGTTTTCCATGCATAGAGATTTGGGCATCATTCCACACTATTCTAGCTTCTGGTCATCCGAGAAAATGAAATGGGCGGGTAGAAGTACTTAGTTGCTTGTCGCTGCTTTTAATTAATGAATGGGGTGGGAGGGATTCAAAAGTGAATTCAAACTTAACTACAGCAATGATGGTAACTGTGAAGATTCAAAAGGAGCACAATGAAAAGCATAATGGGAACAAAAAATTTAGACAGCCCCACATCATCCACCTAAGTTGGTTAGAGCTTAATGTGTGATGGTTAAGCCTAGCTGGAGGCAATGAACATCTGTAGAGAAAATCAAATGCTTATAAAAATAAAGAACAAAATATTAAGTGTGTTTGATCTGTTGTAGTATCAGGATGGGCAGGGAAAACTTTAAGAAACCCCCCCATCGGCTAAGGTGTAAAATCCTGGCGAATCTTGTATTATTCTCGATAAAAATATTAATTTTATTGGGGAATTTTTTCATTTTTTGGGGAAAAAAAATATCAATTGGCGAATCTTTTACAATCACTAGAAGTCAATGGAAAATCATGGTGAAATGCATTTTTTTTAAACGAATAAAATATTTTTCATTGGCGATTAAAACCTTTTTTCAAACCAATTTTTTTTTTTTCTATTGGCGAATTAACCCTGTTTTCAAAATAGAAAAAAAAAAATGTTTGCGAGTAAAACTTTTTTCAAAGAAAAAAATATATTTTCACTGGTGAATTAAACATAATCTCAAACTAATAAAAAAATTCAGTGGCGAAATAAACAGATATGTCAATAAAAATTAGTGTCGTTGGCAAAAATATCAAATTTCAGGACATATTTTTCATAAAGAGTCTGGAATGCGAACAACTGTCAACATATTTATTATTTATGAAGCCAAATGTTAGTGCAAATTAATATAATCTATGACTGTTCGATGAATTTTTGATGGACGACTATAGTTTCATTCTGGAAGTAAATCTCTGAAGCACTAGACTTGCGAATTGAAACCTCCAAAATAACACTAGAACCATTAGATGCGACCATGTGGCAAGATCAAGGCTCATCGCTCATCACTCATTTTGTCTTTTCAATGCCTCAATGTTGTACATTTCATTTAATTGAAATTCTCAATCTTTTTGAAGAAAGTTTGGTTGCTGTACTGCTAGTGCTGGCAGTGGCGACAATTAATGCCATATGTGTTATGAACATCTGAAGCAATTTCTTGGACAACTCATAGCTTTAATGAAACAAGATTTGTAATGATTTCAGACTGTTTGAGTGGCACTAGTGATTTTGATAGTGTGTTGGCTTGAGTTATAGTTTTCACATAGCCAGACGTCAATCAAATTAAGATTTTAATTGTACACGAATCACGATTATCATTATACTTAGGCTGGTAGCGGCACTGGTGTCTAGTGGCCCATAAATTGGGATGGTGAATAGTGGATAGTGTCACAAGCATTTTCATTTTCTAGGGTTAATAAGGATTTAGGAAGAAGATGATGTGGTATTGTTATGCCTTGCATAACCACCCCATCTTTTGCCTTGGTCAAGATGGGTCCCCCTTTATGTTTTTATCCTTGGTTTTTTTTCAAACAAATTTTGGAGTCTTTATTTTTCAACACTTTCTTTTTCTTTGGTTTATTCTACCAGAAGTAGAACCGAAACTGAATCGGGTTTTGAAACTTCTTTCAAAACTCATTATGATCCCCATCCCGATAGTCTTTCTTTTGAACTTTTTGTTTTGTCTTTATCGAAGCCCGAGCCGGAGTGGAAGTTAAGTCATAATTTATTCAAAGTTTCAAAATCCATTTTCATCCCGCGTCCGCCTCCACCTCCGCTTTTTGGTCTTTCGTTTTAAACTAGGTTTTGTATGTTAAGTTTTCTTATTTCGGTCTTTTTATTTTATTTTTATGTTTGGTTTTGTTTTATTCTTTGTTGGTGGAACCAGACCCGGAACGGGAACCAAGTTGGAAAGTTAAACAAAGTTTCTGAAACAATTTTCATTCTGATTCTGCTCCTGTCGTTTCTTGGTCATTGACTTTACTAAAGTCACACGGCAGTAATGGGCTAGTTCTTTCTGTAGTTCTGACTCTGCTCTACTACAATTATTGCATTAATGACAGGTGCAATGCATGCGTGAAACTCTGAGTTTTTACCTTAATTAGGGATTAACGCATAGATATTACCAGTATTGTTAAGAGATTGAAGAGTGAACTAGAGTCACAGTGAAGCTTTTGAGCGAGTGAATCATTTGATAGAGAGACAGTTGTGTGCAGATTGCTTCAGGAGGTTAGCCTATTTATTTCTATTTGAGGTAGGGTTTTCTATTCTCATTCTTCTTTTTACTTTCGCGTTTTCCATTTCTGTTCGTTTTGGATTGTTTTGCTTTGGGAAAGTTCGTGATTCTCAGTAAGTTTGCATGTTTTGTTTTTCTTTCTTTGTTTTTTTGGATTTCTTCTCTTCATTTTTGCTTTTCCATCTGGTTTATTTATTTTCAACACAGTCATTTTCACATTTTTAGTCGTGATCGCATCGTGTTGCCCTAGTTTTTAGTGTGCAGGTTAAATTGCGGTTCCATAGTGAGTAGGGTTTGTTAAATCTTGTTTTTACTTAGGAATCTTGTTTTGCATTCAATTTGGTTAAATAAATAGGGTTAAATTTGTGCCCTAGTTTTAATATCGAGGTTATTAGTTTCGGGTTTTTACGCATTTCTATGTTTGTGTTTTTTTAAATATGATGCCCTAGAAAGTACATTCGCCTCTCGGTCATGTGGGGATGGTTTTATTAGGTTATATTTAAGCTCCTTTTCATTTTGATTTATCTATCAAACTATTAAAAACCACTTATGACATCATGGTTATTTTAGGCGGAAGCGGGATCAGAATCAATCTAGACTTTGAACCATGTTTTCCAATAGGTATTGATTCCATTTTCATCATGTCTCTGAATCCGCTTATAGTGAGAAGCCTTCTTTCAAAATAATGATAACCTAGGCGGAAGCGGAAGCGGAACCGAAATTGAATATGAAATTAGAAAATCTAAAAGAAACCAAATCAGTTTCCATTCTGGTTCCGATTTCGATCACCATGACAGTTCTGACTCTGATCCCGCTTGTTATTATTTAAATCTCAATAACGGTTTTAGCCTCGAGCCCAGCAGTGTTTTAAAGGAGACTGTTTAGAATGTTTTATGTTTGGTTCCGCCTCTGATATATATATGAAGGGTAAGGTTTTAAAGCATATTTTGTGATATTTATTCAAGGATCTAATTGGGGTTTTTGTTGCAGGAAAGCTAAAGGATGTCACGTGTATCAAGAGAATCCTCCCAAAGGAATCGGCCTACAGAAACATCAAAGGCAGCAACTATGCCCAAGAAGATAAATCCGGAGCATCTACCTTATACTTTGAGGTATAATCATAGGGGTCCTGTTGTCACTGCAATCAAAGTGGAATCAGATTGGTTTGATATAACTGACACCAATCTGGGCTCATACAATTTGGGGAGTTGTATTCAAAAACATTCGTTGAAGATATAACAGGGAGAACTCAAAGAATAGTTGAGTCTGGTTTGGCTCACATCACCTTATTTCCTTTATCTATCCAGTGCCCGGAGTTGATTATGACTGGAGAGAAAGAGATTAGAAGAAGAGAAAAGGATACAAGAACAAAAGGATAGAGAGGAAGCTGAAAATATTGCTCAGAAAAATGTGGAGCAAGAACAACAAGAGAAATAAGGGGTTGATTCTCAACCTCGGGTAATGTGCAACCACCCCCTACTACTACTGTTGCTTCTTCTTCAACTATAATGACCACTACTCCAGGTGCTCCCACTTGGTTAAAATTGGATCTTCAAAAGAGATCAGTGACACCTTCACAACCTCTCGATTGAGATGATATAATGAAGGAAATTGAAAAGGAAAGGCCCAAGAAAAAGGCCAAAATCCTACATTCCACTAGGCTCACCAATAGGGGAGAAATTGTTGTTGAATGTGCCATACCAATGATGGACAAGGATGTAGGAGACATGCAATTGACTGATTACTAGTTGGGTATTGTTAACTTGGGGAGACCCACCAGAGATCAACAAATGAATTTAATAGATGTCGTAGCTTCGTCCACTAAATCCGGAATGATGAAAGATAAGGAGAAAAAGGATGAGCTTAAGGCTCAGTTGGATCAATTGCATTCTTTCTTGAAAAGTGTTTCTACTCCAAGGTCACAACAAATTGCCACCATTGAAACACCAGTTTTTCTTAGTAAGAAAGAGGTGGATGATTTGGTATAGGTAAGGAGTAAGGAAAAGATGTTGGATAGGTGGACTGATAAGATAAATCAGGAAATAAGTGAAGTATTGGACAACAGTTTTGGGGTTCACAAAATGACAGAGGAGCTAATAGAGGAAATGAACCAATATGTCAAAGTATTGGGAGAATAGGAGGAGGAATACAGAGAATACAGTCAGAAGTTGAAGGAGGTTAGCAAATTGTCAAATTCCACTCTTCTGGAACAGTCAATACTCGAAGAGGACGATAAATATTTCTTGTCAAAGACTTCCAACATACTTCGATTTAGGTCTGATTTTCTATACAAGCATAAAATTGAAGTTCAAGATTCTGTTAAGGATCTGAATGAACAATTTGAGGAGTTGGAAGCAATTATTGTTGTCATAGTGAATGTAAATATACCAGTAAAGGAGGGCATGCCTTTGAACCAAATAAAGGAAAAATGGGATGATAGGTTTAAAGAGGTCATGCAAAAAGGAGATGATTGTAAAGATCTGTTGTTAGATCAATTAATGGATATTAAAGAAGAGATAAGGGCAGCTAAGAGGGAGTTGACCAAGCTAAAGGACATGAGAGGATTTTCTTTTGCAGAGCTAGAACGAATCAAATTTGAAGATAGTTGGGTTGATGGGTCGGATTTGGAGGTGCTTCAACAAGTCTTCTCCAATTATGACGAGTACATTGCAGAGCAGGCTTCGCATGCATAATTGGTAGCCTCATGCATGCATGGTTTTCTTTTTTCTTCTTTGCATGCACAACTGGTAGTTTGTGGGCGCATGGCTTTCTTTTCTCCTCTCCATTCTTTTCTTCTAGTTTAACTAAGTTTCCAAGAAGACTTTAATCCCTAAAAAGGTGGATCGACCTAAAATAGAGAGGACTTCAAATTTTTGTATATCTATAAATACCCTTGGGGTATCATATTGTAAGGGTTGGCTAATAGAGAATAGAATTGGCCACCTGATAGTAGGAGATAGAATTTTTTCGTAGTTGTTATAGAGATACTTTTTTATTTATAGTTAAATATAATTACAGGTTTTTTACGCAATATGGTGTTAGAATCGAGTTTTACTTGATAAGGTTGATGAATAATAATCTATCTATATGTCAGTGATTGTGTTGAAGCATGAGTGTTTCTTATGTGATGAAAGTCATTAGAAGAAACCATATTTAAGGATTATTTCATTAGATTATCTGTGAATTGAATTTATTGAAGTTTGTTGATCTATGATCTTAGCGATGAATGAGAGTGTGTTCTTTTGGAATTTTTGAAATATTTATGATGTGTGATTGTGACATTAAATTAAGCACCTTAGATGTATACAATAGTATGGATTATTCTATAAATTGTATCATGCTATGGTTTTCTTGATCTGTTGGAAAAAAATTCATTGTTGAAGATATATGTCTAGGTGCCAGATAAGTTTTATTCATGTTTATTGATGTACGTCCTGGTCTATATTTTTCTTTTATTTAAAAACCCCCTTTTTTTCATTAAAGACAGTTTGATGAATAAGTCATTGCTTGCGTTCCCTATTACCAACAAAGGCCCCTTGAATATTACAGTTGCATGGACCAATTGAGTGACACGAGACAGTTGAGAACCAACTACCAGGTCCTTGGGAGTTAGGCTACTATATGTTGTCTTTCTTTTTCAGGAGAAATAGAGTAGAAATATTTTGTTTAACGTTGTTTGTGTCATTTTCACCATCAACAGATTTGGCGCTAGAAGGAGGGCCTGAAGGAACAAGTTGGCTCGCATTGTGTCTTTCTCACCAGAGAAATACGGGAGGATTATCAAATCCTCTACTAATCTTGAACCATTAGAAGAACTTCAAACCCCGGTCAGATCTAGACCCCATGCTCGTAGGGTATTGATACCTACATTGCCACCACCACTTACTCCACCTGGATTTCCTCCATATCCACCCATACCACCACCAGTTCAACCTACATCACCACCACCACTTAGGAGTGGCTTGTGTCACCACCAATTTAGCCTACATCACCACCACCTGCTCAACCAATCCTACCCATGGCTTACTTTGTGAATAATCCCTCTCTGTTAGGGACTATTCTAGGAGGAATCCATGATTTATCGAACAACCCAGAAAATTTTTGTCCCAAGTACATTCATGGTGAATCAAGAAGTGTTGAGGAGCATATACAAGCATTCAAAGATGCTTGTACACGTGCTCAAGTTGCTCATCAGGATGTGGTATGTAGATTGTTTCCTTATTTTTTAGGGGATATGGCATATAGCTGGTATTTAAATCTGCCCTAGGGATCTATTCTGGGTTGGGCACATTTAGAAAATGCATTAATTAATCAAATTTCGGGTTTATGTGGACCCTGCCATCTTGTATCACCAGTTTTCCACCATAAGAAAGGAACATCATGAGCCACTACCTCTATTTAATACTAGATTCTAAAGGATGTATCGTAGGCTACAAGATCCTTACTTAGTGGTTGAAAATATGGCCATTCAGGCATATTTAAGAGTTGTTGATCCCTTGATTGGCCTATTCTTGTAGAGAACTTATTAAGCTGATGAGATTAACTCTTTCTCTAAATTTTATCATCTGGCCATCAAATTGCAACAACAGATAAGTCTACAATCATGAGGTTTAGGAACAACTCTTCCTCCCATGAATTATCAGGTGCCTAACCCACCATTGTACAACACTATCCCAGGGATGTCTTATTCCCAATACGGACCTGTGTTTGAGTTACAAGCCCCACCCACTGTGCCCTTTTTTGGAAATGGCATGCAAGATTCTTCCCAACAACCTCAAAATCAACAACAAGCGGGAGGATCAACCCATGTTCATTCCCTAGCCATAGTGAAAAATGTGCAAAATAAATAAACTGTTCAACTGACTAGTGAGCTAGAAACTCTCAAGAAGAATCTATCTCAAATGTCTAATGACATGGCACAGTTTAGGAAAAACCCTCCCCACAACCAAAATCATAATTATCAGAACCAGGGAGGTTACAAAAATTAGAGAAATTACTCCAATCAGAATGGGAATCAGAACACCAACCGGAACTTTCAGAATTAGAATTCCTCTAACCAAAATTACCAAAATCAGAACAGAGGATATAACCAGAGGTTCAACAACAACAATAGGCAGTGGAATACTAGACCTAACAATTGGGGATTTCCTCATAATTATCAATCAGGTGAGGAGAGATCACATACTGCTAATGTGGCTAACCTTAATTTCATGACTAATTGCTGCAGGCTACACGATACTACAGCACATTCTGAGGTTAATTGCCCTAAAATGGAGAAAATTGTAAAGATTGCACAAGTTGATTCCCATCCTCGAAATGGAAATTCCAATCAAGATAATGGGCCAGTCAGTACTGCTATAAATTATGATACTATTGAAGAGAAATACTAATTTCCCATGCAAGGAGATAATGAGCCAAAGGAAGATGTGTATGATGCCCAAGCTTTTCAGTCTAAAGGGGGTCACTTTCTGAGAAATCAGAATAAGGGCCCATTTACTACATCTGCACCCCCAAACAATATGATCCCACCAAACCAAAATGCGTATAATAACCCACCACCTCCAAAGGGACCTTCTGACCTTCAGAATAGAGGCAACCTACCTCCTTTTCCTAAGTATCAAGTTAGGAATGATTTAGAATTTGACTTTATTGCAGAATTGCAGAGACAGAAAATATCCTTGTCATTCTTTGACATCATGAAGTGGTGCCCAGCTCAACGTGAGGTGGTATTGAAATCCTTGGAGGAGGCAGACCGCTTAAAAGGAAAAGGTAAAGTGACTCCTATGAAGGAGACAAACGCAGCCATTTATAAAGGTAAGACCAGTACCCCACCTTTTCTTTTAAGTTTAAGGATTTTTGGAAAGAATTTGCACAACTGTTTATTGGACTCTGGAGCATCGAGTAATGTTATGCCCTTTTCAATATGTAATAAGTTATGATTAAGTCATATCCTGACCAATAAGAAAGTGATTCAGTTAGATAAAATAGAGGTTAATGTTGTAGGTGTACTAAAGAACATGCATGTACAGGTTGGATCAGATCCAAGGATCCAAACCTACATAGATATCCAAGTGGCTGACATCCCAGAAACATATGGCATTCTCCTAAGTCAGGAACTAATGAAGAGTATAGGGGGATATTTGTCCTTGGATTTATCCCACATGTGGCTACCCTAGAAAGGGGTTGCAATGCAGATAAGGATTGAAATTGAACCAAGACTCAAGCATATGATCACAGAATATGATGCTTCAAATAAAGTAGCATATTTTGAGGCTAAGATAGGAGTTTACAAACAAGAGGAAGTCCTTACTTTCTTTGTACTTAATCCTGGGGATACATTTCCCCTAGAACATAGTGACCCAATGATTTGCATCAACCAGCAGGTTCTAATAATCAAATTACAACAAGATAAGTTGGTTTTAGGAGAAGAAATCGATTTGAGTAGTTTGATACTTCCTAATTGGTGTAGGATTCATTATCATAATCATTCAAAGTTAACATGTCAATCATGACTAGATATCTTAAGTCATGTAGATCAGCCTTAGAAAATATGTCAAGAGAAACCCCAGACCCCTATAAATGAGTTTTCT
Source organism: Sequoiadendron giganteum (assembly GCA_007115665.2). Classification (NCBI taxonomy): domain Eukaryota; kingdom Viridiplantae; phylum Streptophyta; class Pinopsida; order Cupressales; family Cupressaceae; genus Sequoiadendron; species Sequoiadendron giganteum. Next base: position 438,274,313 of record CM021105.1, read on the forward strand.
TTTCAGGTCAAGGATGCTACTATTCTTACTAGGACTAGCCTTTCTCAAGAGAAAGGTTCCTCACTAGTAGAGCAGACTCAGGTTTTGAGCTCTAAAATTCAAGAAGAGGTTGAGGTGTCTCAATTCCCATTCAATACACCTGTCCCAAATGCTTTGGCAATTCCCAAGGCATTGATGAAAGATGAGTTGGATTGCAATTTAACCCAAGAAGTTGTTCAGGAATTGATTTATGAGCAAGTTGAAAACATAAAAGAATCTTCAAGTGAGCTTTGTCCCAAGTCAATTTTTGATGACCAGCAAAAGTCTGAGCCACCACACATCCCAAGTAAGTCATCTCCTATTATCCCTACAAAGAAAGAACTCCCAGCCAAAGACCAATTGTGCACTCTCAAATTTGATGGTTCCAAATCTAAGGCAGGAAGTGGAGCAAGGATTGAACTAACCAACCCGAAAGGGAAAACTTACTTTGCATCTTACAGATTATAGTTTGGCTGCACAAATAATGTGGTTGAGTATGAAGCACTTGCTCGAGGCCTTATGTTTTCTCATAAAAAGAAGGTTACTGCTCTCACAGTTATGGGGGATTCTGAAGTGATTGTAAAACATGTATGTAGCCAATATACATGTCATAACAAAAGATTGGCTACGTACAGAAACAAAGTTTGGAATTTAATTGAAGACTTTGATGCTTTTGGGATTAGTCTGATCCCTAGAGAAGCTAATCAAATTGCAGATGCACTTGTTGTTGCTACTAGCACATTAGAACCCATGCAAGATTCTGATCTAAAGAGATTTTCAGTTGAACTAATCTTGATCCCACCAATCCCTGATAATGTATGAAATTTTTAGGTATTTGATGATGATCAACATATATTGGCCTTTTTGGAAAGTTCTAATGTTTTTGAAGGGCAGATAATAGATGAATCTAAAAGAGATCAAGGGGATTGGGATCCTGAGAAAGAGATTCCAGAAAGGATATTGGATTTGAAAATTAATAGCATTCCAAAAGGGATAGTAGCTTTGGAGAGAATATTTGACTCTGACCCACGAGCTCGTCAAAGGGTCCCTACATAGAGTGAAGGAGGAAAATATGAATCTGTCAATTTGACTCACTCAGGTCTTGAAAGGAATGTCCTCTTAGGAAAGACTTGTCCTCAAGAAATTCAAGAAAAGATAGTCAAGGTTTTGGAGCAGAACATTGAAGCCATTGCTTGGAGTTACGATGACCTAAAAACCTTTGACACTTCAGTGATCACACATACCATACCTCTCAAGCCAAAAGCCAAGCCCTTTTGCCAGAAGCAACACCCGATCAATGCTTTAATTAAGCCCTTGATCCAGAAAGAAGTGCAAAATCTCTTGTCTGCAAGGATAATCTTTCCTGTTAGACATTCTACCTGGGTGGAAAATCTAGTTCCTGTACGCAAAAATAATGGTGAGATTAGATTATGTGTTGATTTGAGGAACCTAAACAAAGCCTCTAAGAAATATAATTATCTATTGCCCTCTCTGGATGAAGTATTACAAAAGGTTAGTGGATCCCAGATGATGCCATTTTTGGATGGTTATTCTAGATACAATCAGGTCCTTGTTAGTCATGAGGATAGGATGAAGACTGCTTTCACCACCAAATGGGGCACATTTGCTTACAGGAGGATTCCTTTCGGTCTTATCAATGTTGGAGCTACCTTTCAAAGGGAAATGGATGTAGCTTTCAAAGATATGATAGGAAAGTGTATAATCATTTATGTAGATGATTTAACCATCTTCTCTAGGAATAGAGAAGACCATGCTACTGATCTAGAAAAGGTTCTAAAGAAATGTATAAGTTATGGTGTCTCTTTTAATCAAAAAAAGTATGTGTTTGGAGTATCTGAGGGGAAACTCTTAGGTCACATTATATCAGAGGAAGGGATATCTATAGACCCTAATCAAGTGGAGGCCATCTTGAAATTGACAAGGCCAAGCAACAAGAAAGAAATGAGATCCTTCTTTGGGAGGATCAATTTTGTTAGAAAATTTATAACAGGGTTTGCGGAGATTGTCAAACCTCTCAATGAAATGATGAAGAAAGATGCAAAAATTAACTAGAGCAATGAGGCTAAGTCTACTTTCTCACAGATTAAACAGTCTATATCTGATGCACCTATTTTGACAAGCCCAGATTATTTAAAACCTTTTTATATTTATTCATTTGCATCTGACCATTCATGTGTAGCGGTGTTAACACAACGAAGAGGAGAGAGAGAGAAGAAAGACCTATTTCCTTTATGAGCTCTCCATTTAAAAATGCAAAAGTGAGGTACCCACCACTAGAGAAACAAGCCTTTGCATTAGTACGAGCAGGAAAGAAGTTCAGGCATTACATACTTCGAAGTCAAGTGATGGCCATAGTTCCAGATCCAACTGTGAAGTCTCTTCTAATGCAAAGTGAATTAGGAGAACGAAGAGGGAAGTGGATGGAAATTCTACAAGAATTTGACTTAGAAATTCACCCAATGAAACTCGTTCGAGGGCAAGGTTTTTCAAAAGCAATGGCAGATGTGGACAAAAACATTACCTGTCAGCAATAGACTATCCAATCATTTACTAAGGATCCCTAGTGTATAGATTTAATTTTCATCCTCCTCAATAACAAATGTCCAGAAGGAATGAATGCTACTTAGAGGAGAGCATTGAGGATGAAGAGTGCTCATTACATGCTTAAAGGGTGGTCCATCTACAAAAATAATTTTCAAGGAATTTACCTATGCTGTTTGGATCAGCAAGATGCCAAGCATGCCATTTTTGAGTTTCATGGAAGGCATGGAACAGGGCATGGATCTGCTGATGCTTTGGCCCATCATATTCTTAGATCAGATTATTATTGGCCTTATGTATTTTAGGATGCACACCACCATGTCAGAACCTGTCATGTATGCCAAACTTATGCACCCAGGGAAAGGAATCCTTCAATGCCTTTGCAACCAGTGTATGAGGTAAGGTCGTTTGCTCAATGGGCCCTAGATTTTGTAGGTTTTATTAATCTCAATTCTTCTGTAGGACATAAATTCATCTTGACTACAAATGACTACTATACACGCTAGATTGAGGCCCAACCTTGTAAAAATAGAACCACAGAGGTGGTCATCAAGTTTTTGACTGAGAACATCACAACCAAGTTTGGGGTTCCATTTGCTCTGGTATGTGATAATGGCCCTAATTTTTCTTCTACTGAATTCATTCAATGGGCATATGAAAATAAAATTACTTTGAAGTATTCATCTAATTACTACCCTCAGGGAAATGGAGTGGCTAATTCCACTAATAAAAACTTGTTGGAAGTGATAAGAAAATTGCTAGCAAACAATCCTAGAGACTGGCATACCCAGTTGAGATTTTCCTTATGGGCAAATCGAACCCGAATCAAAGCAGCTCTAGGAAATTCACCTTTTAAGTTAGTCTATGGCCAAGACCCAATCTTCCTGATCCATTTAAAAATACATGTTCTTAAGTTCATGTAGGAATTTTATACCAAGGATGATAGGATTGAGGTTAGATTACTTAATTTGCTTAACATGGAAGAGCAAAGAGATGTTGCTTTGCAGCAATTCTCTAAGCATCAGGCTGTCATCAAACGTTGGTTTGACAAAAGAGCCAAGATAAAAAAATTTAGGATATCAGATCTTGTATTACTATGGGATAAGGCCAGAGAAAAGAAGGGAGATCATCAGAAGTTTGATAGACTTTGGTTAGGTTTGTATCAAGTGGCTGAGATACTAAGCGAGAATGTTTTTCGATTAAGTACCTTAACAAGAGAACCTGTCCCATTGCCAGTTAATGGTCAGTTTCTCAAGCACTATTTTGGTGCATAGAAGGTCTGATGTTTTAAAGAAAATGTATTATACTGTATCATATGTAATTAAGTTTTAGTTTTTAGTTTTTGTGTTTTCTTTGTTTTCTTTCTTTGTTTTTGTTTATTTTGTTTTGTCTTGTTTCGTTGGGGATCCTCATTTTGTTCATCTCGAGACAAGGGGTTGTTATTCAAAGTATGCTACTAGTACTAGGAGAGAAATTGGTTTAGGTATTTTCATCATCATCATTGAAAAGGATTTCGTTCTAAAACTTATGTTTTATGATCATTCTAATTTGGGTTTGAAAAGTTATTAAGGATAGAAGATACATTGTGAATATCTCATGATTTATGATCAAAATTCTATCACCAAATTAGAAAAACATCTGCCTAAGTAAATGCCTATCTGTTTAGGGTGGTTCTACTTTTGATTCAAGTGAAAAATATGATTCCAAGACTATCATGAAATCCACTGTAGTTCTCAACCCACATTTCAGATACATCGTGTTTGAGCATTGAGGAAGGTGCGTAAAAGATTTCCACAAGTAAAGCTTGAGTAAAATAAATGATAATGAAAAAAAAAGAAAACTCAATATCAAATGGGTAATCAAGTATCTCTATCGAGGATATGGAAGCCTGGCTGGCAGTAGAGCAATTCTTTGAGAGAACTAGAGGTATCTTCATCGGGGCTATGGACACCTATCTGGCAGCAAAGCAATACCCAGGATTTTATTGCATGATAGTTAAAGGACTCAACCTATGTAGCTTGAATCTTAGGTATGGTTGTTCAGGATCAGAGAAAGTATCTATAAAGAATGATGCACAATATATGCACACACTCAGATTCAGAAATAACTCATGAGCACATACATCTGAGATTCCAGCTCAACCTTATTCTAGATATACCTGATCTTATTCAAGTTAGCATGCTTCATAAACTAAGTAGTTTTAGGGTGACTGAAATTTTCTTTGGGTATCTTGAAAATGGGTAAACCATTTTCCTAGTCAAGTCACCATTTGTTATGCCTTGCATAACCACCCCATATTTTGCCTTGGTCAAGATGGGTCCCCTTTTATTTTTTTATCCTTGGTTGTTTTTCAAACAAAGTTTGGAGTCTTTCTTTTCCAACACTTTGTTTTTCTTTGGTTTATTCTGTCGGAAGCGGAACTGGAACTGAATCGGGTTTCGAAACTTCTTTCAAAACTCATTCTAATCCCCATCCTAATAGTCTTTCTTTTGAATTTTTTGTTTTTTCTTTGTCGGAGCCGGAGCCAAAGTGGAAGTTAAGTCGTAATTTATTCAAAGTTTCAAAATCCATTTTCATCCTGCCTCCGCCTCCGCTTTTTGGTCTTTCGTTTTAAACTAGGTTCTGTATGTTAAGTTTTCTTATTTCAGTCTTTTTGTTTTATTTTTATGTTTTGTTTTTTTTTGTTCTTTGTTGGCGGAACCAGACCCGGAACGGGAACCAAGTTGGAAACTTAAACAAAGTTTCCGAAACAGTTTTCATTCTAATTCTGCTCCCACCATTTCTTGGTCGTTGACTTTACTAAAGTCACACGACAGTAATGGGCCAGTTCTTTCTACAATTTTGAAATTGCTCTACTGCATTTATTGCATTAATGACAGGTGCCATGCATGCGTGAAACTCTAAGTTTTACCTTAATTAGGGATTAACGCATAGTTATTACCAATATTGTTAAGAGATTGAAGAGTGAACCAAAGTCACAGTGAAGCTTTTGGGCAAGTGAATCGATTGATAGAGAGACAGTTGTGCGCAGATTGCTTCAGAAGGTTAGCCTATTTATTTGCATTTGAGGTAGGGTTTTCTATTCTTGTTCTTCTTTTTACTTTTGCGTTTTCCATTTGTGTTCATTTTGGATTGTTTTGCTTTGGGCGAGTTCGTGATTCTCAGTAAGTTTGCATGTTTTGTTTTTCTTTCTTTGTTTGTTTGGATTTCTTGTCTTCGTTTTTGCTTTTGTATCTGGTTTCTTTGTTTTCAACATGGTCATTTTCACGTTTTTAGTCATGATCGCATCGTGCTGCCCTAGTTTTTAATGCGTAGGTTAAATTATGGTTCCACAGTGAGTAGGGTTTTTTAAATCTTTTTTTTACTTAGGAATCTTGTTTTGTATTCAATCTGGTTAAATAATTAGGGTTAAATTCATGCCCTAGTTTTTATATCGAGGTTATTAGTTTAGGGTTTTTACACATTTCTATGTTTGTGTTTTTTTAAATATGATGCCCTAGAAAGTACAGTCACCTCTCTGTCATATGGGGATGGTTTTATTAGGTTATATTTAAGCCCCTTTTCTTTTTGATTTATCTATCAAACTGTTAAAAAACACTTATTACATCATGGTTATTTTAGGCGGAAGCGGGATCAGAATCAATCTAGACTTTGAACCATTTTTTCCAATAGGTATCAATTCCATTTTCATCTCGTCTCTAAATCCGCTTATAGTGAGAAGCCTTCTTTCAAAATAACGATAACCTAGGCGGAAGCGCGAACGGAACCGAAACTGAATATGAAATTAGAAAATATGAAAGAAACCAAATCAGTTTCCATTTCGGTTTCGGTTTCGATCACCATGACAGTTCTGACTCCGATCCTGCTTGTTATTATTGAAATCTCAATAACAGTTTTGGCCCCGAGCTCGGCAATGTTTTAAAGGAGACTGTTTAGAATGTTTTATGTTTGGTTCCTCCTCCCATATATATATGAAGGGTAAGGTTTTAAAGCATATTTTGTGATATTTATTGAAGGATCTTATTGGCGTTCTTGTTCCAAGAAAGCTAAAGGATGTCAAGAGTATCAGGAGAAGCCTCCCAAAGGAATTGGCCTGTAGAAACATCAAAGGAAGCAACTAAGCCCAAGAAGATAACGTCGGAGCATCTACCTTATACTTTGAGGTATAATCATAGGGGCCATGTTGTCACTGCAAGCAAAGTGGAATCTGATTGGTCTAATATAATTGACACCAATCTGGGCTCATAGAATTTTGGGGAGTTGTATTCGGAAACATTCGTTGAAGATATAACAGGGAGAACTCAAAGAATAGTTGAGTCTGGTTTGGCTCACATCACCTTATTTCCTCAATCTATCCAGTGCCTGGAGTTGATTATGACAGCAGCAGGAGCTTACAATCAAGCCACTAGGCAGTGTATGGATTCACAGGATAATGTTATTATTGATTTAACTCCTTAAATGTTTCAACACATGTTTAGTGTCCTAGATCCAAAGAACCTGGTATAGTTAAAGGAGGCAGAAGCTTTAGAGAAATATAGCAAATACAAGGAGGCCAACAAAGCTCACTTGAACAAGAAATGGTTGAGAATAGAGAAGAAGTCTCTGACCAAGTTTCATGATCAACCAAAGAGGACAAAATTCTACAAAGAAGTATCAGACCAGATCATGATGTTGTCTAGAGTCTTTGGGAAGAGGGATGCATTTCACTTCAAGGAGTGGAAGTTTCCCATCATTCAGACCATCTTTAACGGAAAACAACAGTTTGATTGGCCAATGGTTGTCTGTGATGCTATTCATGACCAGTTAACAAGGATAAGGGAAACCAAATGCTTCTTTATGACTTCTTATGTTGTTTATGCAACAGCTAGAGGAGGTATATTTCCAGGGTTAAAGAGAGTGGGGATATTGGGAGAGGTAGATGGATAAAGGAAAGTGTGGGACCATTATGATCAGTTATCTCTACAAGTATCTGAAACACAATTTAGAAGGGTTAATGATGCATTTTTATATGTAATCATTAACCTACTTAACGGAGATGCAGGATATAGATTGAGCCAAGAAGCTATGGCATTTATCATGGAATGGGGATGTTGGTATATCCAATACCCCAAGTTCACTTATTTTAGACTAGCTGGATTTGAAGGTCATCCCCACTTACTCCCAAGATGTTTTAGCAATAGGATAGTTCTAATGGAATTTGTATATCAAGCTCTAGGGGTTAATTCCCAATTTGGATTGAAGCACAAAACAGGATGTCATAAGTTCCCCATGCAATTGGGTGAATAGAGTTGTCAACATATGGTGGGAGCTAAAGTAGTGTGCAGTGAGTTGATACATCTAAAACTAGGTTTGTACACAGCTCGGAAGTGCTTTGACCCAAGGAAGAAAATGAATGCCTTGCTGCCTTCTATTTTTTATAAACATTTCAACTTGTTGGAAGATTTTTGGAGTGACCTTCAAGATGAGTATGACCTCAGGAAGAAAAATTATGAGAGGTTACTCATTGCACTCATGGTAGAATTCGGGATCAAAGATGATATCCCTGACACATTAGTAGATGATGGAGTGGTGTTAGATCCATCATATGAGGTATTAAATATTGGCACCAAAATTTTGGATCTAGTGGACTGGGATGGTGAGGATACCATTGACATAAAGCAAATAGGGAGGCTAGTTTTGGATAGAAGTATTCACTGGGCTATCCTAAGAACCAAAACTCCTCAAGAACCAGCTCCTAAGAAGGGGAAGGGATACAAAAGAATCAAGAGGAAATTTCCTTCTAAGGAGCCCTTGGAATTTTTCCCTCTTGACATTGAAGAGATTGAGCTTGAAACCTCTACTCAAAATGAACCAGAGGCACAGGAGGAGGAGGCCCAAAAAGGACTTGTTGCTTCAACACCTGCATTAGGTGAGTCCTCTACTCAAGTCCCACTTACAAAGCAGCAAAGTGAAGAAGTGTAAAGAGGCACTCTTTATGATACAGCTGAGACCTTGAAGGGAAAAGGAGAAGAGGTGGAGATTCATGATATTGGAATAGACTCTGATGAGACTTTGTTAGAGAATGCACAAGAAAATATGCCTCTAGAGGAAGATATTGAATAGGTGTTGACAGAGGAGGATCAATGGTCACTATTTGAGGAGGCAAAGAAGGCTTTGGATGATCAAGCACACGCTGCAACAATAGAGAAGCAAAAGGTAATTGATGCCTTACTCCAGCAACAATAGGTAGAAGCCAAACGAAGGGCTGATGAAATAGAGAAGCAACAAGGACAAAAGGAGCGGGAGCTCAAGATCAAAGAGGAAAATGATAAGTTGGAGTTAATACAGAAAATTCATGATTTGGAGGAAGAAAAGGCAAAGCAGTGAAGAGAGAGAGAAGTTCTTGTGGCTAAGTTGAAGCTTGCTGAAGAGGCTTATAAAGAGAAAAAGGAAGCAAAATGAGTGCAAAAAGAGAAAGATGTCGAGGAACTGATCAAGCAGCAACAAAAGGAAAAGGAAGATGCAGAAAGACTTAAGGCGTTAGAGGAAGAGAGAAGTCGAGAACTGGAGAAGAAGAGATTAGAAGAAGAAAAGTTGAAAAAGGAAGAATTAGAGAAAAGGATACAAAAACAAAACGATAGAGAGGAAGTTGAAAAGATTGCTCAGAAAAATGTGGAGCAAGAACAACAAGAGAAATAAGGGGTTGATTCTCAACCTCAGGTAAATGTGCAACCACCCCCTACTACTACTATTGCTTCTTCTTCAACTATAATGACCACTACTCTAGGCGATCCCACTTGGTTAAAATTGGATCTTCAGAAGAGATCAGTGACACCTTCACAGCCTCTCAATTGGGACGATATGATGAAGGAAATTGAAAAGGAAAGGCCCAAGAAGAAGGCCAAAATCCTACATTCCACTACGCTCACCGACAGGGGAGAAATTGTTGTTGAATGTGCCATACCAATGATAGACAAGGATGTAGGAGACATGCAATTGAATGATTACCAGTTGGGTACTGTTAACTTGGGGAGACCCACCATAGATCAGTAGATGAATTTAATAGATGTGGTAGCTTCGTCCACTAAATCAAGAATGATGAAAGATAAGCAGAAAAAGGATGAGCTTAAGGCTCAGTTGGATCAATTGCATTATTTCTTGAAAAGTGTTTCTACTCCAAGGTCACAACAAATCGCCACCATTGAAACACTAGTTTTTCTTAGTAAGAAAGAGGTGGATGATTTGGTACAGGTAAGGAGTAAGGCAGAGATGTTGGATAGCTGGACTAATAAGATAAATCAGGAAATAAGTGAAGTACTGGACAACAGTTTTGGGGTTCACAAAATGACAGAGGAGCTAATAGAGGAAATGAACCAATATGTCAAAGTATTGGGAGAATAGGATGAGGAATACAGAGGATACAGTCAGAAGTTGAAGGAGGTTAGCAAATTTTCAAAGTCCACTCTTCTGGAATAGTCAATACTCGAAGAGGACAATAAAGATTTCTTGTCAAAGACTTCCAACATACTTCGATTTAGGTCTAATTTTCTATACAAGCATAAAAGTGAAGTTCAAGATTCTGTTAAGGATCTAAATGAACAATTTGAGGAGTTGGAAGCAATTATTGTTGTCATAGTGAAAATTAATATACCAGTAAAGGAGGGCCTTCCTTTGAACCAAATAAAGGAAAATGGGATGATAGGTTTAAAGAGGTCATGCAAAAAGGATTTGATGGTGAAGATCTGTTGTTAGATCAATTAATGGATATTAAAGAAGAGATAAGGGTAGCTAAGAGGGAGTTGACCAAGCTAAAGGACATGAGAGGATTTTCTGTTGTGGAGCTAGAAAGGATCAAATTTGAAGACAGTTGGGTTGATGGGCCGGATTTGGAGGTGCTTCAACAAGTCTTCTCCACTTATGATGAGTACATTGTAGAGCAGGCTTCGCATGCATAATTGGTAGCCTCATGCATGCATGGTTTTCTTTTTTCTTCTTTACATGCACAACTGGCAGTTTGTGGGTGCATGGCTTTCTTTTCTCCTCTCCATTCTTTTCTTCCAGTTTAATGAGTTTCCAAGAAGACTTTAATCCCTAAAAAGGTGGATCGACCTAAAATAGAGAGGACTTCAGATTTTTGTATATCTATAAATACCCTTGGGGTATCATATTGTAAGGGTCGGCTAATAGAGAATAGAATTGGCCACCTGGTAGTAGGAGATAGAATTTTTTTGTAGTTGTTATAGAGATACTTTGTTATTTACAGTTAAATATAATTACAGGTTTTTTACGTAATATGGTGTTAGAATTGAGTTTTACTTGATAAGGTTGATGAATTATAATCTATCTGTATGCCAGTGATTATGTTGAAGCATGAGTGTTTCTTATGTGATGAAATTCATTAGAAGAAACCAGATTTAAGGATTATTTCATTAGATTATCTGTGAATTGAATTTATTGAAGTTTGTTGATCTATGATCTTAGCGATGAATGAGAGTGTGTTCTTTTGGAATCTTTGAAATATTTGTGATGTGTGATTGTGATGTTAAATTAAGCACCTTAGATGCATGCAATACTATGGATTATTTTTTAAATTGTATCATGTTATGGTTTTCTTGATCTACTGGAAAAAAATTCATTGTTGAAGATATATGTCTGGATGCTAGATAAGTTTTATTCATGTTTACTGATATATGCCCTGATCTATCTTTTTCTTTTATTTAAAAACCCCATCTTTTTTCATTAAAGACAGTTCGATGAATAATTCATTGCTTGCATTCCTTATTACCAGCAAAGTCCCCTTGAATATTACAGTTGCATGGACCGATTGAGTGACACCAAACAGTTGAGAACCAACTACCAGGACCTTGGGAGTTAGGCTACTATATGTTGTTTTTATTTTTCAGGAGAAATAGAGTAGAAATATTCCGTTTAACGTTGTTTGTGTCATTTTCACCATCAACGGGTATTATTGGGGATACTATAAATTCTCTTGCCTATTGTTATATAGTTACAGAGAAATTAGTAAAAGATGAATTTCCTTCAAGTTCGGAATGGGTGGAATTAGAAAGAAGTTTATTTGGTTAACTTGACTTCTCAGACAGGTTTTGAACCGGGATGAGGAGCTCTAATGGAGGCAAGTTCTATACTAGTGCATGGAAGCTATGTGTAAAAGATGGGAGCAGATTTTCTACTCCTCTTGTATCCTCACAACTCCCTTTTCCCCAGTATGGTTGGCCTAGCAAGTTCCATGCATTTATTTTCAGAGACACATTTGTATTACATCTTTTGCATGACTCTGGTTCTCAAAGGGGATAAGTACATTTTGTATCTTCACATCTCCCATTTCCCCAGAATGATTAGAACCCCCTTTCCCCCAGCATGGTTGGAATTGGGAAAATCCCTTGCATTTAAAATTATTTTTCAATGCCACATTTTTATTATGTTGTCAGGAGTAGAAGCTTGTAATCATGAGTTTATTTTTAGAGTTGCATTTGTATTAATTTGTCACCAGCAGAAGCTTGGTAATTGGAACCAATTTGTAATCCATTGTAACGAGCAACGGCTCGGAATAAAGTTTTAAATTGTGTCTATGTAAAGTGACACACTGACATATGTTATTTATACAAAACGGGATCTTTCCTTCTCTACAACTACTTGTCTTTAAAAAGATATGTAATAACGTGACATTGAAATTTAGTTGCAATAAAATAAATGGTTGTGTTGTGCTATTCTTCGTTATTCATTTACACTTACAGTAAAGAGTTATTTTTTGAGTTCAGAACTTCAGTGTCTATTTATATTAATATATTCAAATCAATTTTTTTCCTTTAAGAAATTAAGTAATATACTTTATGCAATATGCACTTGATAATTCATGGTTATATCGAGCCATCGGGTGAACACAAACATTCGTTCCACTGATGTTTATGTGTTACAGCGATGTGCTTACTTTTGTTGACTCTATTGGTATATCGGGGAGAGCACCTTATGAGTCAGCCCGATAGAGTATTGTTACACCAATACTAGGTTGTGAGCTATTTTTTTCAAGCCATCAGCGAGGCTGTGATGGGAGTTTCGCCGATGAAGCATTGTTAGGCCGATGGTATTGAATTTTGTTAGGAATGGTTGAAAGACTACGAGTACGAGATTTCAAATGCACAGAGTGATAGGCTAGTGAAATTAAACCTCTAGAATCACCCTATAACCGTTAGATTTAGAAAGATCAACAATTAAAAATTTGCAACTTTAATGTTCCAATTTTGAAAAAAAGAAGCATTTAAAGCACTTTATGCTGCTAAGTGTCAACTGTCAAGTGATTTTTTTTAACTTTTAAGTCAAAGGGTCAACACATGAGGAGATTTTTTTAAGTCCTTTCATCTTTGCAATGTTAAGTTACCGGCCCCTTGGCCTTGATGCTAATCCTAGCGCACAAAAGTTTAAAACCACTTTAAAACACGTGTCAATGTGTCATGTTTTTTTTTTTGAGTTAATATCATAAATTAGTCAAGTTTCAACCATTGGATGATCATTTGATGTATGGTTGTATTTTTATTCCAGAATGAAATGCACAGAGTGATAGGCTTGCGAACTTAAACCTCCGGAATCACCCTATAACCGTTAGATTTAGAAAGATCAATGATTAAAATTTTGCAACTTTAATGTTCCAATTTTGAAAAAAAAAGCATTTAAAACACTTTGTACTGCTAAGTGTCAACTGTTAAGTGATTTTTTTTAACTTTTAAGTGAGAGGGTCAGCACACAGGGAGATTTTTTTAAGTCCTTTCACCTTTGCAACGTTAAGTTACCAGCCCCTTGGCCTTGATACCAATCCTAGTGCACAAAAGTTTAAAACAACTTTAAAACACATGTGTCATGTTTATTTTTTAAGTTAATATCATAAATTACTCAAGTTTCAACTGTTGGATGAACATTTGATGTATGGTTGTAGTTGCATTCCGAAATGAAATGCATAGAGTGATAGGCTTGCAAACTTCAACCTTCAGAATCACCCTATAACCGTTAGATTTAGAAAGATCAACGGTTTAGAATTTGTAACATGTAGACTTAAAACATTTGATTCAATTTAATGTTCTAATTTCGAGAGAAAAAAAGCACTTAATCTCTTCAAAGGTTAGGACTCAGAATCCAAGTAAGTGAAAAATTCCTGTGGCTACATTTCATCATTTCACATTTCTTAAAATCTTATTTTGTCAAACTTTGAAGTTTGGGTTTACAGACTTAAGAATTAAGAAAAATTAACGAGGACTAATAGGTATTAGGGAATTCAAATTTCACAACTTCACATTGTATAAGCATGTCTACCACCAGTACCACTAGAGCAATGTCCGATAAAAAAATACATTATGCAGAATTGCTTAAAACCCCAGGTTTCACTGATGGTTTCTATGATATTTATGATCCTAAAATCTATGGTAGGCATACCTCAGAACTTAGATTTCATCTTAGAATAAGGTTGCAAAGAAAATGCAAGTTAATATTATTAGTGCATCATGGGTAACTGGATTAGGGCACATGATGTTACATGAAGTTTTCCCTTGCCCAAAATTTATCATGGTTTGTGCCAAAAATTATGATGATAAGAAAAGAGAAATTATTAATAAAGATAGCCAAGTAGAATTGTTATCCATTAATGCAGAAGAACTTGGAAAAATGTCGGTGTTTACAACCAAAGAATTTGGAAATGACCACATTGACCTAGAAAAGCTTGCTAGTGATTATGAAGTAGTGGAAGAAAGGGAGAAAAATAATTTCTTAAATAAAATAGTTCAGGATAGAAACAAATTGAAAGGTGATCATAAGCCTCCTTATAATTTGGATATTTTTAAACCATGGGTTCATGATACTATTTCCATGCTAGCATTTTGCCTCGGTCTGGATAGCAATTTGGAAATGGGTGCAAGCCTCCTTGAAATGGTATTTAATATCCATTATGGTGTTGAACATGTCAAATATAATTATATTCAACACATTATAGAATCCATGCATAAACAATTTTTAATGATTAAAGTAGGTTCCACAAAGACATTTAGGTTCACGGCCTACTTGTGCTATCTTTTTCTATTCAAATTTAGAGGAAAGTTTTAGACCAAAAAGCTTCAGATTCAGCCCTATAGTAATGCAGAGGAAAAGAAAATGGCTCCATTATATGAATGGACCACTGAGATAAGGATGCATGATTTTCAAAGTGTTAGGGTTAGAAGGCAGATATATAACAAGTTAAATGCAGATTTGAACAATAAAATACAATAATAAAACACACATAGAAGACAACACAGAGAATTTAACGTGGTTTACCCAATCTAGGCTACATCCACAAAACCACAGCCATCCAATGATTTTATTATCCAGTACAAAACCTATTACAATATTGTGAATAATGCCCATGCTACAACTCTTCATCCCAATCACTTATAACAAGCTTTTAGAAGCTTCCAAAAAATTAGGGTTTACAAAGTCGGCCTTTTTCTTTTTCGGTGACAAAACGAAAAAAGGTGAAAAGTGTACAGTACTAAAAAGTGTACAGTATAGCATGATCAGTCGCCACATACCAACACAAAGGAACTATAGTTATTTTGTAGACTACTTTTTGGCTCCATTGCATCAAGCAATTACAAATACTCCAATGCCTAGATTGCCTATGCCATGTAGAAACTGCATGCAACTAGGAAAAGAAATACAATTGGTTGATTGGTACTTAATGGAAGAATATATTGTGCTAATATTTTATGGATCAGGAGTACAACCATACGAACTTCCAATACATGTGACAAAAAGGGTTTTTGCATTGGAATATGTAAGGCAGGTGCAAAGTGTTGATGAACTACACTTTCTCAATCAGCAAAAGAATACCTTATTTCCTTCTTTACCTTTTTCATGTGGAGGGTTCACATTCAAGAGAAAAGAATTTAGTGTGGCACATAATCTTTTGAATTTTTTTTAATTTGATGATATCTGTCACTAGCGGTATGATCCATGTGACATCAGTAAACCCATGATTGTGGCCAATAGGAATGCTACAAGTAGAATTCAACATCAAAGTAAACCCTTGCTTGAAAACTTGAGAAACAAGGATTCTTGGGATGAGATCAAAATAGCAATGGAGAAAAGTGCTACTGAGAATGGTATTTATTTTGAACAATTGTCAGCAGAAATTATGGCATTGCACCGAAAGACAATCAGGACATACAACAATTTTTATGAAAAAAGTGATAAATCATCTAGTAGAGTAAAAATTCTAGGTTCTCTAGAGAAGGAAGTTATAGATAAAAATTGGTCATGATCAAAAATTACTGCCTTTTGGTCTATGAGGAAGGACCTAGGTGATCCAAGAGCTCTTGTAGAGTATGTAGCTAACGAAGAAGATAAATAGTTTAGCAAATTGTGGAATATAGAGCATCCCGATCAACATGGAAACAAAGAAATTGATGATGAATCTAATGATGATAGTGAAGAAGTAGAACAAAGCCATGCCAATTACAAACCTGGTTTAAGTGAGGCTGCAAAAGAAGCATATACTTCAGGAGCAGCCATACTTGAAAAAATTGGTTATGAAGGTGGTCCTTTGGGGTCCAAAACACAAGGCCCTTGGATGGTAATAGATGTTGAGCATAGAAAATCAGTTGATAAATCTAGCCTTGTGCTTGGAGGTGAAAAAGTAGACTAAGGGCATACAAGTCAAACTCAACTTGTTAGAGCTTCTAATCCTCATCCTCATGGTCAAATACAATCACAACTAGGACATGCCCTTGGTGGACAAATTAGTGAAACTAGGAGTGCCATTGGTGGCAATGGTATGGGTAGTAGTAGTAGTAGTGGTCAACATGTGCTACAACAAAAAATTACACACAAGAGGAAAACAATACAAGATACCATAGAAACACCAGGTGATCAAGGCAATCAAAAGAGGTAAAGGATTTTGACAGGTCCAAGTCACACTATCAGTGGATCCACCACAAAGGATTTATTTCCAGGCACTCCCCTAATTCTAGTTAGTGTGGCTATGACATCATTAGCAACTGCAAGTACTCCTATTCCTTCACCATTCAAGAATTCCATTGACCCTGCCTCCCTAAGTTATGATTTCATTGAAGAGTTTAAAAAGAAATCAGACTTGAATAAAAAAGAAAAAAGAAGCAACTGATGGAGAGTGTGTCTGTTGTAACTTCAGAGCCTGCAACAACCATGGTATTACTCACATTTGACACAAATAAAGAAATCATGGAGTACACAATTATTGTTCCCACAGTTCAAAACAAACCAACAAATTAGATGGATCGATCTGAATACTAGGTAACCAATTTTCAATTGGATTTTTCTGGCCTAAAAAATATTGACAAAATTAATGTATCAAAGAAGAACAATGAATTGGTGTACACATCATTGCTAAATCAAGATAGAGAGAATAAAAGGTTGTAGACCCAAATAGAAAAGTTATAGGCAGACCTAGCAAGTGAGAAAGCAAAGAGGAAAGCAACAAATAACAAAAGCAATGAATTAGAAAAAAGAATAATAAAATATGCCTCTACATCAACAAGCAAAGAGGATAAACCAAATGAGAGAGAAGTGAAATGACCTAAAGCGAAGGCTAGATGAGAGCAACAAGAAATATGATGAGGAAAAATCCACTTCAAAAAAAATAAGACTAAGCATTGTGAATGGAAATGCACAATGAGAACAAAAATTGGAGAAACGGAGAAAAAAAAATGAAAGATTGGAGACAGAGCTGATGAAAGCAAAAGAAGAAATTAAGTCTTCTCAAAATAAGTTATTTGCATTTTGTAGAGATACAGTGAGGCATATGAAACAAAAGATTTGGGATGAAATAATGTAGAGGTTTGATCATTTGTGTGACATGTTTCAATTGATTGATGCTATCAGACAACATTATAAGAAGCTCAACAAATATTTAGTGGACAACAAAAATGTGTTGGAATTAGAGAAATCTGCAAATCAAGTTCTACAAAGCCAGTGACAATGATTTGAAATCAAAAGGGATTACTAATCGAATTGAAACCTTAATGAAGTTGTCATCTATCATTGAAAAGTTCGAGAATGCATGAAACAAAGGAATATTTGCATTTGGTTGTAGACAAGATGAAGGTGGTGGATGAAAAGGTAAGGAACTTCATAGAGCTTGGTTTTCCAGAGGCTTTTGACACAAATTACTGATTCATTGGAAATAATGGTTTCAGAAAGAAGATGGAAGGTGCAAGTAAGATTGATTTGGACCAGTTTCCTCAAAACCTAGATGTGAACTATTTGGATTCCATCAGAACACTGATAACCTTGAATGAAAAATTGATTGAAGAATTCAAGACATGTTCCACTTCCAATTACAATCATGAAATGTTAACAAAACTTCAAGTCAAACAACATCAGTTAGAAAAAATGGAAATTCCACCACCTGAAGAGTGAAAGTTGCTAGAAAAGGTGATATAGTGACTTGATTTTTAATTTTCAATCTTTGATAATATGAGTTTCCAAGTTCCAACTCAGCTCTGTGCAAACTTGTCTTTGGGAATTGACAAGATTTTTCATTTCCAATGGTAATATGTACTCCATGTGAAAATCAATTAAAAATCTCAAATTCAAACTTCAATAATTTGATGATGTTCAATTATCTGTATTATTTATTTTATCATTTGAGCTATAAGGTGATGAACTGTTAGCTCATTATATTTACTTCTTGGTAGAGCTTCCAAGTTATGGATGTTGAACTGTTAGCTCATTGTATTTACTTCTTAGTAGAGCTTCTAAGTTATGGATGTTGGACTGTTAGCTTCTGTTATGTTGGGACTAAAAATCCTGATCAGTATCCACCAACTTACACCTCACCCACATCCCACATACTGCAAAAATACACTACATTTGATTTTATGATTAGCACAAATTGCAAAGATTTGTGTGACAAGATCCATTTTGTGGCCCACATTACTACTTGATCAATGATCATGTCCATAAATAAATCTAAAACCCCATGGTCATAACCCCTATTCTTGAAGAATTCAAATTCAATATACTAACAAATTAAATGTACTTCCACACACTCAATTCGAATAACATAAATAGCCACTTTGGAGACAACCAAATAAGTTAATAACATATAAGCATATGAATCCACAACAGTTGAACACTCAAAAGAAAATTAGTAATTATGTGTAACCTTCTCCATTGTATTGATCTTCAAAGTTCAAATGGTATGCATTGTAAAAATAGTTTATGATATGAGATGGATAGGCGAATTGGTGGAATCTATTATCTATCTTCTTTCTATTTTCTATTCTAAAGTCTAATTTAAAATGATGTGATGATCCATTGATCTCCTATTCGGGTCTTGATCTCTCTTATATATGAGAGGCAACAAGCTACAAAACCCTTACAAAAATTCATGACGTTTGATAACTAAACATAACTCAAACTATAAATAAAACAATGTCGTAGGTGAATGCACCGATCCATTAATCTCCAAGCAGAATCCCATGACCACCTAAGATCTATTCAAGGCTTATACTCCATGATAGGGCACTCATCATGCTGTCAGATGGAATTCTTACTCTGAATCTGATGGTTGTCCTGTTGAATCTAATTCTAACACATCTATAGTTCGGCTAATAAATAGATTGACTGCAGAGAGGTGATGGATGTACTCTTGTTCATCATAGGTGTCCACGTTAGAGATCACCTCTTTCATATCATATTCCATAGACTTTTTTTTTTTAGTTGCTTATGTGTGTTTTGTAAAACTATATCCTCGTCATTTATTTCTTGCAACGTAGCAATTAGAACCCAGCAAGCTCTTCCTTCCAATCATCATATTCTCGTGGATTTCCAATGCCATTATGAAGTGTCAGGAGTGGGACTGAATCAAAACAATCAAAATCTTCCCTAAGCCTATTATGATATCCATTATGTGATTCTACTAGCTTGTTATATGTCAGCAATATTTGTCCTTTCATGACATTCTTATCTACGAGCTCCTTTTTTTTCTCCATCATTCTAGGTTGCAATCGTTCATTCTCTACCAATGCAATGCATGTCTGTCTGAATAATTTCCAATATTCATTAGCACACTCCATCATTTTGTTGAATCTTTCTTTTATCATTTCAAATACAGTGTTATATTTGATGGTTTCCACTTCTTTCTCCAATTCTTTGCATTTCCCCTAGGATTTCAGATGGCAATTCTTCCAATACGCTACATCAACCAATGCATCAAGCACTCTCTTATCTTTTTCAATCCATGGGGAGTACAACTCTGATGTGGAGGAGGAAGATGTTCTTTCTCTCTGATTTTCTAGGTCCTTCTTCAGTTTGTCATTTTCCTTAATCAGTTTTTTGATCTGTGCTTTGGTAAATTTTGCCACATTTATGTTCAATTTTGTTGTCTCCGTAGGGTTGGTATGCACTACTCATTGAACCAAGAGATGACAAAACACTTGGTTTGGATTACTAATTATAGAAGGTCTTTTATCATGGGGATACAGTGACCAAATAAGCAAGGTGGCTTCATCTGGGTTGTACCCAGATCCTGAATACATTTTGTCACTTGCTTCTTCTATTAAGTTCATTGTCTTATCCCCTCTTTTTTTGAAGCTATCAAATACAATTGAAGAGCTAATTTCCCACCCTAGTAGGAGCAACACTCCAACTTCTTGAAGCAATTCCCTTCCTCTTTTAGGAGTGATGGACTCCATTTCCTTTTCTACCTCCCTTTTCAATTCCTCTAGAGCAGTTGCCTCTTGTTCAAGAGTGATATCATGTATCTGTTGTCTCATTTTTCTGCCTTTATATTCATAAACAAATTATTTAAATTCAGAAGATTTAACAAAATCACAATCAGAAATAAACTATTGTCCAGCCCTAACCCTCACATCATCAGATATTTCATTTGAAGCCTCAAATCTTACAATATTCTGCTCTTGAGGGGGCTCGTACTATGCAATCATAGGAGCACTGATTTGTTTGACCTGCTCACCCTCTTCATCACCCTACTCTTCTTCACTTATATCAGTATCTACAGAAAAACATACCTCAGGAGTAGATTGTGAAGGTATATAATCCAAGGGCTCTATGTCTTCAGCTTGTACTCCTGAATAGGTTGCATGAGGTGCATCAAAAACAACTGGGGGGACATCCTTTACCAGTGCATGAGGTGCTTTGGGTTTGTTTGTACTCTCTTCCATTATTTAAATCTTAAGCATTTGATGAAAATAGCTTCTTGGTTGGGTCTGAAGTACTTATGTGAGTCTCGCCAAGTCACCTCCACATTCCATCGGTCTTTGCTGCATCAGAACTCCAAGTTTTTTCCTTTCTGCATCTGCCCTAAGCAAAATCTTCCGGGATTTTGTAACAACTATGCAATCAACTTGTGATATAATTCACTTCAATTCTGGTTCATAAATGCACCATCTGTGGACCGTCTTTCAGTCTTGTCATTGAAGAAGAACATTTATTTCAAATATTTTGAAGTCGACGATACCCTGGGATGTCACATTAGTCTTTCACTGATAGCCACCCTCTCCACCGATGGAAACCTATCCTTCATTCTATCAGTGGGATGCCAGATAATGTTTCCTCGATGCACCATAGGTCCCCCGATATAATTTATGCATTCGATAATACATGCCCATGGTTATAATTCATGGTTACTTTTTTGACAACTTGACTCTATTTGTATATCGGGAGAGCACATTAGGAGTCAGCCCAATAGAGTATTGTTACACTAATACTAGGTTGTGAGCTATTTTCATCGGGCCATCAGCGGGACTATGATGTGGGTTCCACTGATGAAGCATTGTTAGGCTGATGGTATTGAATTTTATTAGGAATGGGGGAAGGACTACGTCACTACGGAATTTCAATTTTTTTTATCGATGCAATGTGAATGTAGGCTATAATATGGATCTTGTCACACAAATTTCTACAATTTGCATTGTTCATAAAATCAACGTGTGGTATATTTTTGTGATTATTGATAAAATTTGATAATTCATGCCCATGGTTATAATTCATGGTTACTTTTGTTGACAACTTGACTGTGTTGGTATATCGAGAGAGCACCTTAGGAGTCAGCCCGATAGAGTATTGTTAAACTGATACTAGGTTGTGAGCTATTTTCATCGGGCCATCAACAGGACTGTGATGGCGGTTCCGCCGATGAAGCATTGCTAGGCCGATGGTATTGAATTTTGTTAGGAATGGGGAAGGACTACATCACTACAAAATTTCAAATTTCTTTATGGATGCAATGTAGGCTATAATATGGATCTTGTCACACAAATTTCTACAGTTTGCATTGTTCAAAGTTTATGAATCATAAAATCAAAGTGTCGTATATTCTGTGATTATTGATATGTGGAAGATAAGTGGGGTGGACTCGATGGAGGCTAGTTTCTTTGTAAAGAAAAATTAAATTTCCTTTTAAGAGATCAAATTTTAATTTTATTATCACAATTTCATGGATGATGGAATACTATATAATATATAAAATATCATCAACTACAGCTTGACTTTGGCATATGATTCATGAAGTGCAATATAATATAAAATATCATGGAGTGCAATATAAAATAAAATATCCTGAAGTGCAATGATTCACAATTTATTTGAATACAATATAAAAAATTATCAACTACAGTTTGGAATATGATTCATGCGGTGCTTGAGAGAAATATAAAATAAGATATCATCAAGTGAAATGATTCACAATTTCAATATTCATTGAATACAATATAAAATATCATCAACTACAATTTGGACTTTGGAACAATGGAAACTGATTCATGAAGTGCAGTAAAAATACCTAAAACCTACTAATTCTCTTCCATTTCCCAAACAGAGTCAGGGTCCTCAAATTGATGCTCATCTTGAGATAAAGTAAAAGAGTCATCTTGATTCTGAGTCTGCACTTCACTTTCTTTGGCCTGTGTCTCAAATTCAACAATCATTGTGTGATTTGTGTCAATTTCAATATCATTGTCATATGTCCCAAGCCCACTACCACTGCCACTACCACCAGTACCGGTGGCGCTTGGAATTGGAGAGCCTGCGTTGCACAACCCAGGTCCTCTTCTTTCACATGTAGACCTCTAGATTGTGAATGCCCTTTCAAAAGGAAATTTTTTGACATTATACACAGTTCCTTTCATCCTCAAGAAATTTTCCAAATTCTTGTCCAGTTTGTTTCTTAACTTTGATTTCAAACACCCCAATGTACTGAAAACTCTCTCATCCTCCACCGACCCCAATATCATTGTTGACATAAATCAACAAGTTTGAAATATTCTAACATTGAACCACACAATATTTCACTCTTACCTAAGCTTGTCCAAACATTTTTTATTGATCTTGGTTCAAAGGCCTTCTCCTTGCCCATGGATTTATACTAGTCCCTCATAGCTATTGCAAAACTCCTACATTGCTTTCTAGGATTATTATCATTTAAAATTCCTTCTATTGTATGCTCATTGTATGTTACCTCTTTCGAAAACTGTTCAATCAATATTTTTATTTGATCATGAAAATATTTTGGGTTATCTCGGTTTACCCAAAATTGAGGATACACAATACCCATGGCTTCAAGTATTTCATGTTGAGGGAATCTTTCACAAATCTTTGAGGAAAGAGATTTTGCAATTTCCTTCAAATTATCACTAACAGATTTAATAATGTCGTTAAAATATTCCTCGTTAACATGTACTTCTCTACTAGAGCATCTGGTTGTCTTACAATGGTGCATTGGTATCTCATATCCATGTACACAGATACATAAGTGTCTATTTGCATTAAACTGTAAATAATTATCAGGATTATTCAAATCAGTAATTTTGGCATCACATCAAATATTTTGCGCCTTCTTGTGTTAGATCTAGATATAGATGATCGATGGCCAAGCATGTAAGTTTACGTAGATTGGCATATTCATAAATATACATAGTTTTGTCTTGGGATTTCTTCACAAGATTGTTCATCTCATCCAGCATGGGGAGAAGACTAGCTAAAGTCAAGAGTGTCTCTATATTGCTTAACCTATGTAAGACGTCAGGAGGTTTGTCTACTGTGATGTGATGCTCGTACATCACTCCAATCAAGGATTGATATTCTAAAAGAACTCATTGTGTTGGTCCATGTAGGGAGATCCATCTAGTATCGACATCCTTGAGAAGCTTGTTTCCAGGTGTTATTCCCTGAAATGTTTGGGACTTCGGCAGAAGTATGCGTGGATCTCGCAAACTAGATTTTTAACTTTTGATGTTGTTGGAAACTTGCTTACAATTTTGAATGCTAAATTCATAATGTGGGCCATGCAATGAATGCCAAGCATGTATGGTACACAAGTAGTTTGTAACTCTATGCAAACACTGCTCCTTTGACCTTGCATCATTGCAACTCCATCAACTCCTACACACACCAAATTTTTGGCAATTGTCAACTCATCCATACCTACAATTTCATTCAAAGATTTCTTGACTAGTTCAAATAGATTTTGTGATGTTGAACTGTCCTTCATTTTATGAACACAAAGAAGATGAGCTTGGAAAACATGTTCTACAATATACAAATGCATACAAACCCAAGAAGTATTGTCTACCGCAGTAACTTCATCTAAATATAATGCAATGAAATTTGACTCTTTTACTTTCTCCTTTAAATCTTGTTTTTCCACTGCAGCAAGACAGTTCGCCCATTCCCATCCAACGTTTACTGACCAATGTGAGAAGAGAAAGGGAGGAACACTCAAATAAGATAATAAATCAAAATATTTTGGGTAGTCTGTCATAGGATGCCCCCTGGACAAAATATGAAAAACACTCATCTGAACAGTTTTTGACAAATTTGTTGTTGCCATGGCTTTTCCAAAATGAGCCTCAAGTGTACCTTCACATTTTTTAATCTTCGGCATTCTATGGTTATGCTCTCCATAATTTGTGACATACTTAACATGAAGGAATTATTCCTTTGATTTCCATCGTACGACTGATTGTTCCTTTCCGTCTATGATTTGTTTTTCGTAAAACTTTACTGATATGATTTTCTATAGTGTCAAGCTTTAGCTGCATTGTTTTGTGTCTTCCACATTTCCAACTACAAATCTTACATTTGACCTCTGTTTCCCTTTCAATATCATTTCCATTTGATACCCCCATTGGTTCAAGGAATGGGTACTTCGAAAGCCAACCAAGTTGAAAATTCCTTGTCATTTCCCACTCGCGCCCCAATTTTGATTTGCCTTTTCTTTTCTTGCTACCAACATCATCCTCATCCAAGTCAATTATCTCATTATGGCTAACCAGGGTATCCCTTGGAACATCTTCTATGGTATTTCCATCCTCATTTGATGCATTTTGATTTAACTCAATGACAATCTCACCTTGACCTTCCTATGGCGGTGAGGTATTGTCAATGCCATCTTCAATAATATTTGGTGGAAGAGTTGATGATGTAGCTCCACCTTGATCTGATGGATTAGAAGCTTTTCCAATTCCAAAGAAAGATTGTATGGTACCTCCATGTTTTGGGTGTTTTGATGGCCTCCCAGTCTCTTCATTACCCTCAAGAGTCTTACCCTTACTGCTCGGCATATTGATATCTCACTTTGAATAAAAGCTGGAAAAAAATGTCTTCTTGTTTAAGAAGGACAGACCGACAGAGAGTATAGATCCCATTCCCTACTCAAAATCATGTTTAAGACTGAAGCAAGAATGGAAAACAGATAAATAAATCTTATTATTATAACTAATAACTAATAACAATATGAAGAAATGATCACTCACCTTCGAGTCTACATTTTCGGGTTTCATTGACTTCTAAATTGAGAAGTAGAACCTCAGAGCCGAACAAAATGTGTAAGAACAAATAATAGTTTCAATTGTATTTATATCAAATCCATATTTGGCGAATTCCGTGGGATTTTTAAATGGTATGTTAAAAATTTGGCGAATCTCGCATGCTTATACAACGATACCTTGTAATTTTCAAGGCGAAATGTGTCCTCAAATGTAATTATTTTTAAATATTATTGGCGAAATAGGTTCTCATAAGCAACTATTTATAAATTTTAATTGGCGAAATGGGTCTTCACAAGCAACTATTTGTAAATTTTAATTGGTGAAATGGGTCCTCATATAATGTTGTTTTAATAGTATTGGCGAATATGTTGGTGTTTTATGACATGCTCCCCGGGATTCCAGGCGAAAATATTAATCGGTCCATTAGAAACACATAGTCTATTATGGCAAATTTATTGCCTAAACATGCCTCGTAAAAAAAAACTGTTGGCGAATGGACATGCATTGGACCGATAGTTCGTGAAATCTGGGCAATTTGAACACCCTGTTGGATACGGTAAATTCGCCAATTTCGATTTGCCTGATTCCTAGAATTCACCAATTGGCGAAGATTCGCCACTAAAGTTTTCCCTGAGGATAGGTGACCTCTCGGGAAGGCACAGTGTGAGCATCACCTAGATGCAATGAGTGCTAAGTGGACCATTCATCATCATGAGAGATGGGTTCTTCTGAACCACTACTCATGAAACATGGGTCAATGAGTTTGACTCATAAAACTACATGGTTGAATCCTAATAGAAATATCACAACAAAATACTAACAAAAAAATGAAAGATCGACTATGGAAAGGGGGGAGTCATTTTTTTTCCCCTCCATTGTGGAGGCCAAGCACCACCTCTGTATAAAGCACATTTCTCTAGGGAGTTGTGATCCACATGTTAGCTATCGATCACCTACATCCCCTTTCTTGTTGCCATATCCTACTTTGGTTGTCGTCATTTACCATCGGCTCCTCCGGGAAGTAGCAGAGATAAGTTCAGTTCATAGCAATATAAATAACGCAAGGCAATTCTCCCTCGACGGTGTTAGGTCTGATATGAGTGACATGCTTATATTTTAGGGCAGTTTTGCACACAACACTAAGAAATAAAAATCATAAAGAAAACTGTAGAATGCCAACAATAACCATTAATCCCTCCATTCCCTTGCAGGGAAGACCAAACACTTGAGCTTCAACTACCGTCCAACAAAGACCACTCTTTCGCTATGGTCCAATGAAGACCATTCTCCAATTTTGTGCATTTAACTATCAATCACACATTAATTTCAACTCCAGTCATTTTTATTTACAGAGGCTTTTGTTGCCACTATAGAACGCCTCTCGAGGTAATTATAACAAATTTAATTCCATAATTAATATGGTTTGTATATAAGAACATATTTTCAAATTTAAGATTTGTATTTAATATATATTCAATTGTCAAATTTGATATATGAAAGCATGTGTACTTTAATAAATGCAGATTTTTTTAATATATATTATTAAAATCTATTGTCAACATGTTATAATTGTAACAATGGAAAATATTCATTATAACAAAATCAATTCTTCAAGAAATATGGTTTGTACATACGAACATATTTTCAAATTTAAGATTTGTATTTAACATATACTCAATTTTCAAATTTGATATATGAAAAGCATGTGTACTTTAATAAATGTAATTTTTTTTAATATATATTATTAGAAGTCTATTGTCCACATGTTATAACTGTAACAATGGAAAATATTCATTATAACAAAGTTGATTGTACAATTAATATGGCTTGTATATAAGAACATATTTTCAAATTTAAGATTTGTATTTAACATATATTCAATTGTTAAATTTGATATATGAAAAGCATGTGTACTTTAATAACTATAATTTTTTTAAATAAATATTATTAAAAGTCTATTGTCTACATCAAATATTTATTATAACAAAGTTTATTCTAGAATTAAAATATCAATGACTCACCTGATTATAATGGGTTTCAGGTCCCATCAAAACCTATTTTTTCACTAATAAAAAACTACTAGGTCTATGAAAAGCAAATTCACTACCTCTTCAAACAAGAGAACCTTGAAGCACAACTAAATCTTCAAAGAAATGAATAAAATCTTAAGTAATATAAGATGTGATACAACTAGAAAGTCCCTAATTGATGGAGCCATTGATTAGTACTCAAAGTTGTTCACTTCTTAAACCCTAAAAATAATTCAAGTTATGAGCCCAAGGAAGGTCAATTTGGGATTAAGGGTTGTACTTAAGATAAAATAAAGAACAACTTGGGCCATGCATGAGAGAGGGAAAGTCTCCTTCTTTGGGATATCTAAAAATGAGGCATTCCCTGAGGTTTGATCAAGGAAAATTATAAATAAATTAGAATTAAGATGAGTGTTAGTGGCAAGGTTAGGATAAAGCTCATTGGTACAATTAGAGTTAGTAGTAGAGTTATAATTAGAGTTACAATTATTGTTAGGTTTAGGATTAGAATTAGGGTTACAATTAAAGCTCATTGGTACAATTAGGGTTAGTAGTAGAGTTATAATTAGAGTTACAATTATTGTTAGGTTTAGGATTAGAATTAGGGTTACAATTAGGGTTAGGGTGAGCATTATAATTATATGTAATTTTAGGGTTAGGGTGAGCATTATAATTATATGTAATTTTAGGGTTAGGGTTAGGGTTAAAAAGATTACATGATTACAACTAGGGTTTGGTTTAAGATTACCATTAGGGTTTAAATTAATGCTAAGGTTAAGGTTATAGTTAGGAATGGGGTGATGGTTAGAAATATAATTATAGTCAAATTTAGAATTATGGTTAGCATTAGAATTAGCATTAGGATAAGATTAAGGATTAAGACTATAATTAGGATTAGGGTTAGGATAAAACTTAAGGTTATAATTAGGGTTAACATTATGGTTAGTATTAGAGTTACAATTAGAGCTAGAGTTATAATTATAGTTAGGATTAGAATTAGGGTTATAATTAGGCTTGGGATTATGGTTAGCGTTAAGGTTTGATTAGGGTTAAGTTTAGGGTTATGAGTCAATAAGGATTAAGGTTGAGGTGAGGTTAAAGGTAGGGTTAATATTAGTTTAGGGTTAGGGTTCAATTAGGGTTAAGGTTACGTATGTCAATGTTGTCACCCATGGAATTCAATCCTTACATGATTAGGTTACTATTAGGGTTCAATTAAGATTTAATTGGGGTTAGGGTTCAAGTTTGATTAAGGTTAGGGTTCAATTAAAGTTCAACAAGGGTTAGGGTTTAATTAGGGTTAGTGTTAGAGTTAAAATTACTAATAGGGTTAAGTTATGGTTAGGGTTAGAATTAGAATTAGGGTTATAGTTTGGGTTAGGGTTAGAATTGGGACAAGGGTTAGTGTTATAATTAGGGTTAGCATTAGGGTTATGGTTAGGGTTAGAGTTGGGGTTGGGGTTAAGGTTAACATCAAGTTTCAATTAGTGTTACAATTCAACTAGGGTTATAGCTCAATTAAGATTAGGGTTTAATTATGGTTAGGGTTAGGGTTAGAGTTCTAAGATAAAGCTTGGGATCAAGGTTAGGGTTATGTTTGTCAATTTTATCACCCATGGAATTCAATAAATGTCTCACATGGTTAGGTTACTATTAGGGTTCAATTAAGATTTAATTAAGGTTAGGGTTAGAGTTTAATTAGGATTAGGGTTAAACTAAGGTTAAGGTTATGGTTATGGTTCAATAAAGGTAAGGATTTGATTAGGGTTACAAATAGAATTAGGTTTACTCTAATAATTAGGATTACCAATAGAGTTAAATTATAGTTAGGGTTAAAATTAAGATAAGGGTTAGTGTTATAATTAAGGTTGTGGTTAGGGTTAGAGTTGGGGTCGAAGTTAGTGTTAGGATTAGGATTCAATTAAGGTTACTATTCAATTAAGGTTATAGTTCAATTAATATTAGGGGTTTAATTATGGTTAGGGTTAGGGTTCAATTAGGGTAAGGGTTATAGTTTAAGTAGGATTAGGGTTAAGGTTATAGTTTAACTAGGATCAAAGTTCAATTAGAGTCAAGGTTCAATCAAGGTTTAATTATGGTTAGGGTAACTATTAGTATTAGGATTAAAGTTAAATTAAGGTTTAATTAGGGTTACACTAATCATAACCCTAAACCTAAACCTAACCTTTACCCTAATCATAATCCTAACCCTAAACCTAACCCTAATTCTATATCTAATTGTAATCCTAACCCTATTCTTAAACTTGACCCTACCCTAATATTAACCCTAAACCTAACCTTGAACGTAACCCTAAACCTAAGATTAACCCTATTTGTAATCCTAACCCTAATTCTATATATAATTATAACCCTAACTATAATCATAATTGTAATTGTAATCTTAACCCTAAAAATAACCCTAATTCTATATCTAATTATAACCTTAACCCTAACCATAACCATATCATTAACCTTAAACCTAACCCTAACCCTAACCCTAATCCCAACCCTAACTCTAATCCTAATCATAGTCTTAACCCTAACCCTAACCTTAATTCAACCTATAATTGTAACCTTAACACTATTTCTATTTATAACACTAACCCTAACCCTACCCTTAACCATAATTCTATCTCTAACCATAACCATAACCTAATCCTAAGCCTAAGCCTAACTTAAACCCTAACACTATCCCCAATCCCAACTCTAATTCTAACCCTAAGGTTAACAATAGTTGTAATTCTATCTCTTATTGTAACTCTAACCTTGATCCTAACCCTAGCCCTAACTATAACCTTAAACCTAACCCTAACTATAGCCCTAACCCTAATCGTAACCATAATACTAACCTTAACCCTAAACCTAACCCCGATTTTATCACTATTAATTAACCCTAACCTAATCCTAACCTTAACCCTAATCGTAATCATAATCCTAACCCTAATCATATCCCTAATCATAACCCTTACCCTAATCCTAACTGTAACCATAACCCTACCCCTAACCCTAATTCTATCTCTAATTCTAACCCTAAGCCTAACCCTACCCCTAACCATAATTTTATCTCTAACCCTATCCCCAACCCTAACTCTAATTCTAACTCTAACACTAATGATAATCCTAATTCTATCTCTAACCCTAATCCTGACCCTAACATTAACCTTAACCCTAACCATAACCTCAAACCTAACCCTAATCTTAACCATAATTCTAATCTTAATCATAACACTAACCCTAATTCTATCACTAGTTGTAACCCTAACCCTAATATTAATACTAAACCTAATGCTAACCCAAATCCTAACTCTAATTCTTAACTCTTAACCTTAATCATAATCCTAACCCTAAATCTAATGTTAATTTTATCTCTAACTATAACCCTAAATGTAACCTTAACCCTAAACCTAACCTTAAACCATAAATCTAACCCTAACCCTAACCCTATCTCTAACCATAATCATAACCTTAATCTTAATTGTAATTGTAATCTTAACCCCAACCCTAAATCTAAAGCTAACCTTAACCTTAATTCAATCTCTAATTGCAACCCAATCCTAATTCTATCTATGTTCCCTAACCCTAACCCTATCCTTACCCATAACCCTTACCATAATCCTAACCCTAACCCTAACCCTAACCCAACCCATAATTCTCTCTCTAACCATAACCCTTACCTAATCCTAATCCTAACCCTAACCTTGTCCCCAACTCTAACTCTAATTGTAATCCTAAAATTAATGATAATTGTAATTCTATCTCTCAACGTAACCCTAACTCTACTTCTAACCCTAATCCTAATTGTAACCTTAAACCTAACCCCAACCCTAACCCTAATCATAACTATAACATTAACCCTAACCCTATCCTTACCCATAACCCTTACCATAATCCTAACCCTAACCCTAACCCTAACCCAACCCATAATTCTCTCTCTAACCATAACCCTTACCTAATCCTAATCCTAACCCTAACCTTGTCCCCAACTCTAACTCTAATTGTAATCCTAAAATTAATGATAATTGTAATTCTATCTCTCAATGTAACCCTAACTCTACTTCTAACCCTAATCCTAATTGTAACCTTAAACCTAACCCTAACCCTAACCCTAATCATAACTATAACATTAACCCTAACCCTAAATCGAATTCATTTAATGTCTTACATATGTCGCGAATGCTATATATATATATACACTAGTTATTTGACATTAGTGAATATTGCAGAATGAAGGGTTATATTATACATTAAAATTTGAACTAAAAATTTTAGAAAGAAAAAAAAATTCCCATCCTAAAATGTTAAAATAAACTTTTACCGCTCCATAAGAACATTTAGTTGCCACAACCGTCGCCGAAACTTTGCAAAACGGTAGTCCAGACTCAAGTTTTGGACCTGACTCCCTAGTTTTGTTTTAAATGAATTAGAATTTGTACAGGTTTATGAGGTGCTTCTTTTTAATTGGTATTGACCCAAGAGATTTTGTCACAGCCAAACCGGTGGCAATGGAATCGCTTAAGATTAGAATATCAGAAATTTAAAATAAAGAAATAGATACTATGAGAAAATATATTGCGCACATAGGATTCTGCTCTGCATTATGGATTTATGCATAGTAACAAAGAATAACAACACATTGGTGCTGAACAAAGTAAGAATATAGTTGCAGACCTATCTAAGCTGAACATAGTAAGAATTTAGTTGCGGACACAACATATTATCCAATATTGTGGCGATTCTCTAATGCCTGTTTTTTAATGCATCGGAAATACTGTTATAGAACATGAACATGAATGCGCACCAAAAACAGTTTGCAGTACCCTATCTCCTAAAGTTGGGTCGCTTTCACAGTCATGTGATCTAAACTTTTTCTAAAAGCATGACAGGTAGAGACTGAAATGTTGTCACAAAAGGAAGTTCATTAGCTACAAAGCTACATATCTTTGACAATGATCGGTGAAAAGAACACCCATGTCTCTGATCAGATTCTTCGTTGTGAAATATTTTTCGCTTTCAAATTTTATCAGCCTTGCCATAAGCACTTGTTCTTCCTGCCATAATACATGTACTCTTAAGTCAATCAAAGTGACCCTTCAAATTGAACGGATATGTTATTATATTTATACAAGAAGTTTATTATTTTCATTTAGTTAGTCAGAGTCAGGTCCTTATGCCCTAGTGTGCCCTAATGTTGATTGCAAGAAGAGTACATGTCACATGGACGCATTAACCCTTCTAATACCAAATCTTAAGTACCCAAACAAATTTTCCAGCTTACATGCATTTGCTGGATATCTCTATTTGTAGCCATTAAAGAATAAACTACATTAGTATGTGCTTTGTATATGGCAAAAGCAGATACTTTTTGGTATGAGCACTGCCTTTAATAGACAAAACTTGGAGCAGGCCCTTCAGCTTACCTTTTCTGACTCAGCACAAAGTTTGTGCTTTATCCTACAGGTCATTTACTCTCATTCAAGCCAAAAAGGAACTTGCCTTCTAAGTGTTTCCTATCCTTCATCAGGTGTTGTGGTTTGTATGACAGAATATACCTTACGAAACTGAAAACTACAATTGCTGATATTGTGCTTGCTAAATCCGTAGTCCTGCTACTTTCTGATGCAGCTAATTCATACAAAATTGTAGAAACCAACTCTTCAGTTACTTCGACTGCAATGGATTGCAAATGTCCATTTTTTCTCGGATTCCCATTAAAAACCTTTCCACTTAGGTTCTTCCAAATTAACCTGTTAATGATCAGTTGTCATCCCATGAACCTGTTTTGGACTGAGTTCTCACAAGTGATATTTAATTTTCTATCAAGGTCACAGTTTCACAACTGAGACACAAGTATTCCTCTTGAGCTTCTGTTACTGTGCATCTGCACATTTAAAAATCATGTCAGAATCCTATTATTAATAAATTTCCAACATCTTATGTGCATTGACAATATCTGTACAAGAATTCCAAACAAGACCTCCCCAGTGCACTACATTTTATGAAGAACAGGGTAACTACTTTACCATTATGTGCAAGACACTAAACATTAATAGCTCCCCACTGCACTACATTGAAAGAAATAGCACACCATAATTACTTACCATAATTTACAAGAAAATGTAAATGTTCAGAACATTCCTCTTATGCAGTCGCTAGCAAGTAATGTAAATCCCATCATGAGCAGTTCTTCTGCATAACCATCTCTATGACAAATATGATTCGCAAGAGCTTGTCTGAAAGTCCAGGACCTCCATTTGATGCTTCTTTCTACCAAAATAAACTAGAATAGAATGAGTTGCTGTTTAATAGAATTGATAAGGAATATTTAACAGAAACAGAAAATTCAAGTAAAAATCTTAATGCTTTCCCTAAATGAAGTACAACATTCAACATTGTGAGGAAACTCAACTTGTCATTCTTAAGTGCTATCTCTTAAGTTTGCGAGCAAAAAATCCTTCATTAGTGCTATTTGGATTAACAATTAAAATGCACTAGCCAAAATCTAATCGACTTTATTATGCTTTCATTGCCCATTTTTCAGGCAGTCACCCAAAACTGTCAAATGATGCTCTTGATGATCAGCATCCAAAGTACATTGCATATCATATCCCATTTGTCCCAAAGTTACCTCTTAGATTATTACTGTCAAAAATAAAATAAATTTTGGGCCTGCCTATTTGATGTGAAAATTGAAATCATAAGGGTTAGCAGCTCTAGTCTCTTGGAGATCTCTTGTGCATGTCAAAACCTAGTTAAGATGGATTTCTGCTAACTTTTTAAACCAGATGAAATATCAGTATTGGTTTGCTCACATGTTCAAACGATGACATCGGAAAGTAGACTCTCATCTAAGAAGTTAAAAAAGACCTATGTGAATAAAAGGACCGACTCCAGCCTTCTTTTTAACAAAAATACAGGATGATCAACAGCAATGGTCATCGACAAACAAGATCTCTGTTCAAAATTGACTATCAGAACAAATTCAAGAAAGGGAAGCATTGAGTATTTTGGTGAATAACAGCATTGTATCAAGGCTCCACATTGAAAAGGTTTTGGGATAGATAAGAAATCAAATGCACTCGTGCCATTAAAAGTGCTAAGCACCCTATTTCCCTACGTATATGGAAGGGTTAGATAGAATGATCTGAGAAAAGGAATCCTGTTTAACAAATAATCGCTTCAGTACTCATCTATTCTAACCCAAAAAAGAAAACCCCAAAGGCGGATATCACATGGTACGGTGATATAGCACTAGATCTACAAACTGAGAATCATGTTTTATACACCTTGGAAAATTTTCCGACTTCAAATAATAAATTGTTAAATTTTACTAGCGATGGTTTTTCATCATGTATATCTATATATACATGGAATATACAATACTTATTAATAAATTATCTAAGCCACCTGCTCGGTTCACTTAAAAAATGTAACATATGAAATATCCAATACTTGGTAGTAATACAAGCCACTTGCTTGATTTGCTAAAAAAATATAAGTTCGTGATTTTACAAAGGGTACTTTTGGAAAAATTAAAACAAGGCAGAGCTGCTTGTCACAACTCCTTAAAGTACATTTGATGTTGCACCGAAGGGGCAAAATAAATTCCCAAAAAAAGGATGTTATCCAATACTAAATTTGATATTTCCTCTTGAAAAGAAAGGAAAAAAAAGATTTTTCCAAAGCCAAAGCTCTAGAATAATGTTTGATTTTTTTAGTATCATCAATTAATAATTTAAAATTATCAACAAATATGGTAACATATTGTATGCAAAAATGCACATTATTTAATAAACATTTTTAAAGATTTTTTTTTGTGCAGACTACTGTTAATATTCAGACCATGGTAAGTAGATTTTGCACTCAGAAAATTTGGTCATAAAACCAGGTAGCTTAAAACATCAAAACTTCAATCAAAACAATATTCTATGAATATGCTAACCCATAGATGGCAAACTCGCAGAAAACTTGCCCAGTCAGCGAGTACTCACCAAGTGAAACCGTTGGCGAGTTTTAGCGCCATTTACTCGCCGAGTTTTGGGCAAGTACTCGCCAATGTTTTGGCGAGTACTTGCCAAAAACTCGACAAGTTTGACAAAAAAACTCACCAAGTACATGAAAAATGTAAAACACAAAATAAACGCAATTTTTTTTTTGGAAAAATAGTCAAAAACTCATGATTTTGCCCTATAAATGCATGAACGCCCCTCACACTTCCTCACATAGCACTTGGAGAGCAAATATTCTTCATAAAAATGTGTCAAATACCTAGTTTCTCCCTTAAGTGATAAAATTGTGAAAATAGTGTGCGACATGAAGGTTTGTGTTGTTTCAAAGGCCTTAATTTGTGCTTGGTGGCGCTGCCTCTCGACCCCATTGGGGGTGTTGCCCCCAAACCCCCACAAGGGGCACCACCCCTCGACCCCATTGAGATCTCCACTCCACGACAATGAGGGGATTTGGGAGTGGAGATTGGAATTGACAACGTAGAGAATTATCTTTATCACTATCATAATATCATTGATTCTCCCTAGGTTTTCACTAGACTACAACGGTGTGCAAAGATTAGAAACTCTCCCCAAGTATTCACTAGACTAGGATAGAGGAAGACATCAAATGTTGTAATATGCAAGTTATGAATTATGACAATGATTTTTAAAGACAATCATCATAAATTTATAATAGTTGCTAGGTAACTATTGTATCAGGATTTCGCATGATGATGCAATTTTGTACTCAATTTGTATTCAAATGAATCAAATTTAATAGAAAACACTTTTGTACTCATTTATGCACTCATTGGATACATTTTGTCAATGAATTTTGCAAAAGAAATGTGTTTCTAAAGTAATTTAAGCAATTTTTAAAGTTGTTGAGTCAAAAATTTTGAGCCTGCCGAGTTTTTGTCAAGCCCAAGGCATGGCCCAAGTACCCACCATGTCTCAAATATACCCAGGTCACATGGGGCATGCTCTAGACAAACTTAGGCATATCCTAGGGGACCTACAAATAGTGGCACCCAAAAAAAAATTGTAAAAAATTAAAAACATTTTTACATGTAAAAATAACTTAAATGCACTTTTAAACCCTAAATTGACTAAAAGTTGCTCAAAAGCCCCCATTTGATAAACACGGAACACAAACTACTATCATTCCAACTTCTCAATTTTCATTGCTCAAACTTGCTGTTTTTTCCTTTTCTTCTCAATGTTTAAGGATTGAAAAGGCATAAAATGTGTTTGTTAAGTGCTACAAGAAACAACTTCAGCTAAGTAAAACTGGAGTACATATTCCTTTATCCACTTAGTTAAGTGCAAAAATTTGGCTGCTCAAAAACATAAGAGTTGGTTTATGTGCATTCCAAATTGCACTTCTTGTCCCATAAGCAAGGGGCAATGAAGAATTGGAATGTAACCCCTGAGCATGCCGACTTGGATGAAATTGTTATACGGCTTGCCACAATCTCTTTAGATGATGAGGAGGCTCCTATATGGGATGTAGCTAAAGGGCATAGCATTGTAGTTGCTTGTGATTCAAATGAACCCAATGACGACTTGGATGCTCTCAACAAAGAGCAAGATGAAGATTATTGATTGTATTCAATATTGATTTGACATTTAACATTAAATTATCAATTACCTTTATCACTATCATTTGTGTTTTTAATTCTATAGATTTATTTTTGCAAATTATATGTAGATTTATATATTTCTAATATTATATATTGAGTACAGCCATACCAAACTCAAAAAAAATTGGTGTACCACCGATCCCAAACCCCAAACCTATACTCAGCCCCATACCCAAACTAGCAATTTAGATACAAACTTATACTACTAAAAATATGAATAGCGAATACACAATATTGAGCTCTCAAACCTGCCACTGTCTTCTCATTAAATCTGGAAAGTGCATTACACTAGAACATTTGTTTAGAAAAAAGACTATATGAATCATACTTGAAAATGTTGAAATCTATGTGCCCTTTAAATAGACAAGTGCACTAAGAATGACAATAAAAGAAACTAGATGAGATGTCAAGTAAAACTCCAAATTAAGCTTAAAACTCATTTGGATGACACTCAATTTGACTCATTAAACAACTTGTTTGACTAATTAATCAACCTAACTTAACAACCAATAATTCCTAATCAGAATAGTTGAGACTAAGTTACATCCCCAAATCATTCAAGTCTCATATATAATTTGACACTAATTGATGAGCACACAATTATACTGAGAGAGGGGGAGCGAATCAGTATAAGACAATCTTTTACTAACATGTCTCTTGACTATGCATAACCAAATATATAATTAATATTCATTCACTTCATTCTTCTATATTCCTCTTATTTACTTCATGCTACATATTATAGTTTCATACACTACTTTGAATGATACAACCTTCTTTCTTTTATTCCTCACTCACTCTTGAATGATAGAACTTTCACACACACTTCATCTCATGGAATGACTTCTCTTATATATCATTTCTCATCATGAGACACAGCCCTTCACCATACCCTTGTGACTCTTAGTTAAAACTAATCTTTATTTAATTAATTAATTTTTTAATCTTTACACACACTTCTCTTTTCTTCTCCTCTTCTTATTTAATCTTCTCACATCTCACACACACTCATATTCACCACACATTTCTCACTTCATTTTTATATCTCCATGCCTCAATGAAGAGATACATCCTTTCATAATGACCCTTCAAATAGTCACGACTCCTCTTAAATAACAATTGCTGCCTTTTCATGTATATCCATAATAATATATACTTTTATCCTCCACAGACTTCTCTCTTGACTAATAGATCTTCCTTTCTATTCCACACACATCTCTCTACTTTCCATGAACTCTATTTATATCTTTACATCTTTGTAACAACCATAGCCTTATAAGAAGGAATTTACTTGGAATTTTAACCAAAAAGTAAAAAGTACTCATTTCATAAAAATAGCACATAAATTTTTTCTTCAATAATTTAAAGTTACAATTGCATAACTGACAACATAAGCATAGCATAATAATTTCATTTCACTTTTTCAAACTGGAAGTATTAATTGCTTTTCTTTTCAACATTTTCCACATGAACAATTTCAAATATATAACATAAACAATTAAGGGACAAGGTCAGAGATCCTTATCTAGATACTTTCTTTCTTTCTGTCTCCCAAGACTTGACATTTCATCTCCAAGAGGGAGAGCATCACCCAAGTGCTTTACCTCCAACCATGGACCAACGGTCCCCCGCACACCTTCCTAACTGGAAGTGGCCCCTACCCTTCAACGAAGGGAATAGTTAAGAACCCTCTAATAATTGCCATCTGAGCTCTGGTGTTGTGCACTACTTAACCAATACCGTCAAACAACTATGGAGATCTTCCAACTATAAATGACAACTTTGATTGTGTTAAGCATCTGAAACACAGTGAACCGACAAGTGCAAGCGAAGACTATTGCACTCACTTTGGCCAAAGTATTTGAAATACATACAATCGCTACTTACTTGGAGTGAAGTCATTCGTTCACCCACCCTACTCGACTTGGAGAACTTAATCTGACCTATGGTTAAAACATATTGTAGACCATTGGTTAACATTTCATACAGATTTTCATTTAAAAAGTGATGCCTTTATCTAAGTCATACTCCTAGACACCTGTCAATCTCGAGCATAATACTACTCCTTAACTACTATCCATCTTGAGTGTAGTACTACCCCTACACACTTGTCAATCTTGAGCATAGTACTACCCCTTGTTAAGACATAATTCATCTAGATTGCTTGTCTTCCTGAATATAGAACACTCATGTTATGTTCACGTAACGTCTTAGACCTTGGCAACTACCTCTTGTTCAATGTCCTTACTAAGTCAATAAACGACTTGACTAGATTATACATCACTGACCTTGAATACCCAAGTTACATTCTCGTAACTTCTTGGGACTTGGCAACTACCACTTGTTCAAGTCCTTTGTATTAACCACGAGACTATCTGCTCTCTCATTCTAAGCATAAGTAGTTGATACAAATGACCCATTGTCTTTGACTAGAATCTCTCTTGGTCACAACTAAAAGAATTGACAAAATGATCAACATATATAGATAACAATTATTAATCTTAAACCAAAGAATAATTCTTTGCATAACAATCTCGTATGTCCAATGTTTGGTTTTACTACAGAATCCTTCTTCAGAATGTGAAGACTCACTAAGTAAACAACTCATTTGGGTTGTTAGTAATTTTTTACTCGAACACCCAAGTTACTTTCATGTAACTACCTGGGCCCTAGCTTCAACGACTTGTTCGACTCTTTACCATAACCCTTGAGAGCAACTCCTCTCGAGATATAATCTTTAATCAAATCTTGACCTATTTGATCATATTATGGTATACTGATTACATATACTAATTCCCCATAATGATGGTTACTTTTCCATGAAGAATATAACTTTATTTAGGTTTTAGACTATCTTGGTAAACACTATAGTCTTGTTTACTAAGGTTAAATTCACTATAGACCAACTAGTTCTACTATCATAAGACATATTCATAAGTGCATACCCACTAAGGTGGTCAAAATAACTGGATAGCTATAACATTATGGATAATGAATTCCCCTATTACGTTCTTGTAACATCTGGGGTCTAGGCTACTGCCTTTATTCCAAAACCTATCAACCCATAAGGTTTACCATTCACCTATTCTTAGGTTATATAAACAGATAATGATGACACTTATGCCACCATCTTGACATACCTAAGGTCATTCAGAAATCATTGACATCATATCATGCATTCACAGAAATAACATTGATTGAGCCAACTAGAGGATTACTTCCTCCTACTAATGATTTAAGACTCCCATTTTCAAGTCATAAGGCTGGCTTCATAATTCAAAACAAAAGACAATGGGGGTTTTCGATATGTGATAATATCAAGTTTGCAAGCATTTGATTCATGTGCCCAAACCCCAAAAGCTCATACTTAGGCAGTATAGTGTACTATTGAATCTTATTTAACTCTTTTAGAGATATACACAATAAAGGTACGTTTAATCCAGCCATTAAACCATATTACCAGTTACAAACTCATATACAAATAGAATGCATTTAGAGTACATATACAGTATTCTCCTATTCATATTTTCACAATTATCATTACTAAGATATTAACATTTAAACTCTTATTTCCAAGCTAAATATGCTCATTCTCAAAACAATCATATGAAACTCTTTCTTTCATCATTCATAACCGTCTTTTCTCAAACTTGTA
The DNA here is from genome assembly GCA_007115665.2 of Sequoiadendron giganteum. Classification (NCBI taxonomy): domain Eukaryota; kingdom Viridiplantae; phylum Streptophyta; class Pinopsida; order Cupressales; family Cupressaceae; genus Sequoiadendron; species Sequoiadendron giganteum. Next base: position 438,314,993 of record CM021105.1, read on the forward strand.
AACAAGAAAATAACTAGTTAGAATCCAATAAAACTTGCCTGTAGTTTCAACTATCGATTGCAACCAAATGATTCTTGAGATCACTAGCTTCCAAAGTTCTATTCTTCACTTTTAGCACAACTTTCCTCTTGCTTTAGAAATGATCCTTAGACCTCTACTATGCTGCTAATAATATTCTAAACTGATATTCAGGCTATAATAGCTTAAGAGCAACAAAACTCAGTCACTATGCCTCTACTATTTTTCGTAACCAACCGAAATAATATGCAAGCCTCCTGTTTTTATAGATGAAAAGACTCTACAATTATGCTTTCCACTACTGCCAATTATGTCACCATATTAATGCAAGCTTAAACTACCTTATTGCTGATAAATGACTTCCTTTAATAGCCACAATGCAAAAACAATTTGGAATAATAAAAATCAGATTTAAGAGTCTCAATAACTCTGTTTTCCACACCTGAAGATGGCTGCAAGACAATTAAAAAATCAATCTTCTATAATTTGCTCAAAGCTCCACGTTGAAAATATGTTTTTCATCAACTCAATAGAGTCTACTTATATTGCAAATACTTGCCACTATGTGGCTAGAAAATCTCATATGTTGGTCAATGCATTTGCCTCAAGAATGGGGTGTAGCAATCTCAATGGAGAGTTGCATCTCTTTGGAAAAAGACAACTCTTTAAAAGGATATGTCCTTTTGTTAAGACTAATTCCTGCCTTTGAACACTTTTTCTTTCTTCTTTTTATTTCTCCTTAATGGTTGCCTTTGAATGGTCTTTTATTATTTTATTCCTTCAAATATGCTTGTGCTTGTATGTATCTTCTTATTCTCCACAATTCTTTCTCTTTTTATATATTCTTGCCTCTATGAAGAGAGACATCTCTTAACAAAGAGACACAAACTTTATTAACCATTTAAAACCTTTGAAATCGAATCACACCTCTTCACTAAATGATATATTCTTAATGATTTTATTCCACATCACCTCTGAGATATTTTCTATTATGCTCTTTTGATCTTTTGCCTTTGACATCACGGACAATAGTCTCATTCATTTGCTTTGACATAGTGTTCCATGGGGACATGTCCCCCCGAAAAAACCACCCATTTTCGAGACGGGGAGATGCCTAGGAAACATCCCTCCATCGTCCCCGCGTCATCTCCACATTTCTCTGCCATTTCCCAAAAGTCTCCTCTTGGAGGGAGACGTTTCCTAGGCGTCTTTGCATGGGAGACTCCAGGGAAACTTCTGGGAGACTTCTAGACGTCCCCTCGACCCGAGGAAATTCCCAGACATCCCCTTGAAAAAGCATTGATTTTAATGAAGTCTCCTCATGTTATGAAGCCAACGAGCATTATTCACACATTGATCTCCTTCGTCAACATACCTACCAAAGAAGTTAAATAATCGCAAATTATAAATACAACTGAAAGACACAATTCATATACAAGTCACATAATAGTACCAAACACGACATAACAATATGGAATATCATATCCTGAGTGATTCTGGCAATTTTACACTGACTTGCCTGAACAATATCCCACTGCATGGGTATAGAAACAAGGAAAGGAAGTTACGGCTTCAATTAGCGAGGGCTTCTTGGGAAATGGGACCAAAAATATTTTCAGCCTCCTTTCACTTAGGTAAGAAAGAAGCTCACTCTGTTTCCAAGTCCCCATAAAATAAGATAGCCATCCACCATCTAGGAGGTTCTTCACCTCACTTTATTTGGATAGGAATACATATAGCCATCCAAGTATTATATGTATTTCAACGCCACCCCCCCGTCGCCATCCCCCCACCACCCCCCTGTCGTCCCCAAACTTAGACCCCCTATCTCCCATCCCAGAAACGCGTCCCTCGCCGCCGCCGCCGTCCCCGTCCCCAAAACTCCGTGGAACACCACTTTGACATCAATGACAATATTCTAACAATCCTTCATACTCCTTTGACATCAATGACAATCAATTCCGACAATTTCCCCCTTTGTCATTGATGGAAAACATAATTCTCCTTTGGCATAATATTGATTCTATTTCTCTGTCCACTATTGTTAAACCAGTTGTTGTCTCCTCACCTATTGTGGTATCTGCCAAGGGATGCATTAGTGTTGTTGTTTTGTAGCTTTGGTGGTGTGCTTGGTGGGGTCGACTATTCCCCTTGTGTGAAGAGCACTTGTGTGCTTCTTGTCTTGAGGTTATATGGGCATTCCTTGATGGAATGTCCCATAACTTGGCAAATGTCACAAAACAATTTTTTAGGACAATTTACCTTAGTTATGACCTTCAACTTTGCATTTCGTACACCATAATTCTTTGTTTACATTGGTAATTTCCTTTTCCTCTTTTAGTTCTTCAATCATCCTCGTCTTCTCTCTTCACAAGGATTAGACCGTCTTTGATTCACTATCACTGTTGTCTTTTGTGTTGTCGTCTTCTTCTATCTTTTGCTTCCCTCAAGAGGATGGTTTATCTTCACTTTCTATGTCCATAGCCCGATTATAGGCATCAACATAAGAGGATGGAGGCACTACTCTCATTTTCTTCCGCCTCAAATGCTCTTTTCAATGCATCCCATGAGGCTATGGAGTTTTCCTTGAGTTCTATAAACCAGCCTATTGCTATGCCCCATAGGGTTGCTCAAAACGCTCTCAGTCAAGAGTCTTTATCCTCTTGACCACTTTCTATGCATATTGTTTCACAAGTCTTGCAATGAGGTATGGGATCCTCCGATCCATTCCTTATGAGCTTCAGGAGTTTTTGCCTGTCCACGCTAGGACTTGTTGGGGGAGTTACCATCCTTCTTACCTAATGCACCTTTTGTGCCTCAAACCTGGTTGGACAGTTTTGATCTCTACATTCCAGTGCCTCACTTGCACTCTTGGCCATGTAAGATTCCTTTACTCATCCTAATTCAGTGTTCCTTGCACTCAAGTTGCCCTCAAGATCATTTCTATACTCCCTATGTCTAGGGGTCTTCAGCTCAATTTTTCCAATTCTTGGTTCTTCTGAAATTAATAGTTCTTTAACACAGCATATGTTGCTTTCATATGTTTCGATCAGTTCTCTACATTCTCTTCACCCTCTTCACCCTCTTCTTCATCTGACATTGACAATACGAACAATGTTCCCACTTGGTCGGCGAGGTCTTCGTACACTTCATCGAGGAGTGGTAGTTGTCTTGCTATTTCCTCCTACTCTCTCTTTGTATGTTCTTTGATCATAAAAGTTTCCCTTTCCTCCACCACTATGTCTTCAATTAATGCTTTGACTCTAACTCCTCGGTGGGTTCGAGCTTTCTGTCAAGAACCCTTCAATGTCTTTGGCAATTCCCTACAATATTCTTTTCTTGTTCTCTTTGTTCTCATATTCGTAGTGACCTCCTAATTCTCTCCTCTACTGATTCGTGGTTGCTTGGAAATCATTTCCCATCTTTATTAGGTTGTAAAGGCATTAATTCCCAAGAATAAGTCTTCTACTGATATCACAATCCTCTTCCTCCCTTCGGTTCCTTTCTCCATACCATTGTAGTATCCATTGTCTGTGTTGTTCTTGTTCCTTCTCTATCTGAAGGTGTTGTAGAATGATGAAGTACCATGCAAGGAGTCTTGGAAATTGGTTCAAAAGGTCATCTACTTCATAGTTTACTTGCAGATTATTCCAAATCATGTCCTAAGAGATCTATCTTCCAACAAATTCCCTTTGAACATGCTCATTGACTGATATTTCCCACAGATTTACTAGCTCCTGCATCAGTTATTCTCTTTCTTCGTTAGTTTCTACAAGTTCCTCGATTGGCTGTCCCATTTAGATTGCCATTTTTCCTTACTTTCGTATTTGACCAGAGTTCTTATAGGCAACCACGCCAGATATTTACTGCTAACTCTACTTGATTGATTATTACTAAGAAAACACTAAAGTAGATACAAGAATAATACAGAACAGCAATTCAGAAAGCTATGTCAATATACTCATTCAAAGGCTTTTACAAAATGTTCCTGGAACCCCATGCATGCGGTCCTCGATCACGTGTACAATTAGAAACATACAAGATGGCCAGCAATGGTGGAGAACTACGAACTATCAGCAATTGTCAATGGGCAGGAACTAACTTTGCCAATTACAATAAAACTAATATGATTATTTACGGACTACACACATATTTGATGACTTCCAATGCTTTTTTAGATGATATCTGAAGCAAAAGAAAACCATCCAGCCCCTAAGAGATGTATAGGAGATAATGCACTCTGCTTCAAGCTCATGGGAGAGAGTTACCACCATTCAGTTTGCAGACATTACAGGCTGAAGAAGAGTCACTTGCAAGAAAACAGATGTAAAATCAAAACAAAAGACATTAGGTAGCATGGTTCCCAATAGAGAAAATCACACATGAAAATGTCAAATGAAAAGGATTTTGTGCAATGAAAGATCATCTCTTTCAAAATAGGAAGTAATGTTTCATTTCACTTCAGCCCCTGCTAGGTTGATAAGCCTCAGCCACAAACAACTGTAGGAATATGCTGGAAGCTCAGGAAGAAATACACATGGATATGAGAATCAGATCCGAAACACCACAATGAGCATTGTAATGAATATGGAAATTGTGATCAAGCCTCAAAGAAAGCTCCAATGAATCCACACTACAGCAAGACATAGACGTTGACCTTTCAATGCTTTTAGATTAGTCTGAATTGGTTTCTTTGACACCTCAGGTAAATCTCCTCTTTGCAGTCAAAGATCTTAAACATTTGTAGCTTTAAATAGACTATAACTATTTTTTAAAGTAATCAAAGGAAATTCTTACTTTTTTCTTCTCAAATGGATGGCAAATTTGCAAATCAAATGCCTTCTATGCCATCTTTGCTTTCTATCTTGCAAGCGCTGTTGCATTACGTCAGTTCTCCTGAGGACGCACTGAAATATCACATGGGTGTACATCAGGTCTTAAGAACATTATCAGACAAATTAAAGAACTGCTTGTAGCTAAAATTACAAAGGAACATATACCATGACAAAATCCTTAAAAAAACAAAGAAAGAAAGAAAGGTTGGTATTTTGATCAACACTCTCCATACAAAGTCTTCAATATTTTGCATTGGATAACCATAGAACAGTGACATTGTCTTACAAATTACACAAACAGAGTTGGAAAAAACTTTCTATTATTTTGGAACAGTGCAAACTCCACGTATTATAAGCAAAACCAATTAACAGAATTTCATCCATGCAGAGTAGTGATTTCAACTGGAAGTATAGACAACAAAATATCTATGATAATAAGTTTCCACAATCCATATTGATATTGCTTAACAGATTTCTGGATTCGATTGTATGATAATTTTTGCATCAACATTTCGGATCACACTCCGTGATCCATCGTCAAGATGAAGAGAGCATAAGGAGTGAAAAATGAAAAGTTGCAGACTTAACCAGGTATAAAAAAGTTGGAAAGAGGAAGGAGAGAGAAGAGTTGGCACAAGAAACAAGACACAAAGAAACTAAGGAGAAAATAGAAAAGAACAAATAGAAACAATAGATTAAAAATGGAGAACAAAAAACCAAATCATGAATAAGAACATGATAAAAAACCTAAAGGTCAAAAACTAAGGAAGTATAAAAGGCAAAAATAAAAAAGAAAGGGAAAAACAAGAAAGGACCAAGGTAGAAACCCATTAAAGAAATAAAAGAAAAAGAAAACAAACAAAATTGTCCAAATTAAATAGGAAATACAAAAAGACAATTAGAATAAAAAAATAATAAAGAACTATAAGAGATAGTTAGCTCGAAAGAAAATTGATTAATAAAGCATTAGTTTAGTAATGCTATATTAATCAATTAGCAAGAACACAATAAATGCTATTATATACTATTGTATTACCATGCTAAGGAGAACACAAATCAAATAAATAATTATAGTTGGTGTTTTAATTATAATTATTTATTTGATTTGTGTTCTCCTTAGCATGGTAATACAATAGTATATAATAGCATTTATTGTGTTTTTGCTAATTGATTAATATAGCATTACTAAATTAATGCTTTATTAATCAATTTTCTTTTGATCTAACTATCTCTTATAGTTCTTTATTATTATTTTTATTCATTTTTTTTTAATTTTTTTTCCTATTTAATTTGGACAATTTTGTTTGTTTTCTTTTTATCTTATTTCTTAATGGGTTTCTACCTTGGTCCTTTCTTGTTTTTCCCTTGTTTTTATTTTTGCCTTTTATACTTCCTTATTTTTTGACCTTTAGGTTTTTTATCATGTTCTTATTCTTGATTTGGTTTTTTGTTCTCCATTTTTATTCTATTGTTTCTATTTGTTCTTTTCTATTTTCTCCTTAGTTTCTTTGTGTCTTGTTTCTTGTGCCAACTCTTCTCTCTCCTTCCTCTTTCCAACCTTTTTATACCTGGTTGTTAGTGTTTCTTAGATCAGATTATTTAATCAATTGAATAAAAGAAATGCAAAACATAAGACAATGAACACAACAAGATACCCTGGGAAAACCCTCCTCTTGAGGGAGAAAAACCCAGCAAATATATCCCTTATATATTGAAGGAATAAGAGCAGAAATCTGCTTGAACTCAGGCCCAACACAATGCCGAATTTGATACAATGAATAATAGTATCTCTCCTAGATGCAAAGATACAAATGAATATGTTTCTCCTTGAGATCGGTCTACTGCTAAAAAATGATGATCTGCTGTTCAAGTATGAACTTCTTCTATAACTGCGAATTCTGCTCTGCCAAAATAGCGAACTTCTATTTTGTATATTCGAATGTATGTTACCATCAAAAGGTAACCTTGTATATATACCTTCTTGGCACCTCTTCATATGGGTCGGCCTTTTTGATAGATATTTAAATAACAAATAAGGTCGGCCAGAATAAGTACATTATATATCTTAAATATAAGGTCGGCCCATGTACTAGTGAAGACCGACACTGCATTAACATCAACACTCCCTCTCAGCTAGGGATGAACTTCCATCTGCACAAGACACATTATGTTAGAATGAAAACAAAATAAAATATCACCTCAACGTGATATTAACCATTATGGCTACTCCCATAGATGGTAAAAACTCATCACGGATTCTCTCACGTGATGTTGTCATGGAGCCACACACATGACATCCACCATAGCTTCTCCCAGAGGGTGGAAACAAGGGCTTTCACCTCAACTCTCTCTCATCAGAGAATTGCAGTATCAAGGACTTACACCTCAACTCTCTCTCAGCAGAGAATTGTATTAACAAGGGCTTGCACCTCAACTCTCACTCAGCAGAGAGTTGCATTCTCAATAAGGATCACTGATTATTGAGACTCTTTCTCAGTCAAGGCTGCATTCTCCACCATACCAAGTTTCTCTCGGAAGTATACAAACTTCATCCTGGCGAGAGGCTTGGTGAGAATGTCTGCCGTTTGCTCTTCAGTGCTGATATACCTCAACTTTATAGCTTTCCTTTGCACCATATCTCTAATATAGTGGTACTTGATCTCAACATGTTTTGTTCTGTCATGAAACACAGGATTGACAGAAAGCTTCACACAGCTTTGATTATCACAGTGTATGATAGTAGGCTCCATTGATTGACCAAACAATCCTACAAGGAGCTTACGAAGCCACACTGCCTCACGAGCTGCCACACAAGCTGCAATATACTCCGCTTCAGTTGTACTCAAGGCCACTGAAGACTGTTTCCTGCTACACCAGGAGATCATAGCAGTCCCCAAACTAAAGCAACAACCAGAAGTACTCTTCCGATCTGAGACACATCCTGCCCAATCAGAATCGGTAAAACCATGCAGCTCCAAATCCACATTTGAAGAATATCTCAACCCATATCCAATTGTGCCACATAAATATCTCAGGATATGTTTAGCTGCTACAAGATGTATTTGCTTTGGTTCACACATAAACTGGCTAAGTGCACTCACTGCATAGCAGATATCAGGTCTAGTGTTAACTAGATACATCAATGAACCAATCAGCTGTCTATACATCGTAGAATCCACTGGTTCTGAACTAGCTGCAGCTTCTTTCAACTTATCTAAATTAGACTCCATGGGTGTAGACATAGGTTTGCAGTCAAGCATACCAAACCTTTTGAGAATGTCAACAGTATACTTGCTTTGACTTAGAATCATCTCATTTGGCTTTTTCCAAACTTCTAAGCCAAGAAAGTAATGCATAAGACCTAGATTCTTCATCTCAAACTCTGAAGCTAATTCCTTCTTGCATTTTAGTATTAGATGTTCTTCACCAGTAATGATCAAGTCATCAACATATAGAACTAAAATCAATGCTTCACCATTTACTACCTTGAAGTAGAGGTTAGAATCTGCATCATTCTTTGAGAAACCCAAACTTGAAAGGTATTGATCAATTCTTTCATACCAAGCACGAGGAGCTTGTTTAAGACCATACAAGGCCTTCTTCAACTTGCAGACATGAGATTCTTTCTCATGTACCTCAAATCCTTCTGGTTGCTCAATGTAAACCTCTTCTTCTATTATGCCATTTAGAAAGGCTGTCTTTACATCCATTTGGTGAATCTTCCATCCTCTAGATGCGGCAATAGCAATGATGGTTCTAACAGACGTGTAACGAGCCACAGGAGCAAAAGTTTCTTCATAGTCAACTCCCTCTTTTTGTGAGACCCCTCTAGCCACAAATCTAGCCTTGTGTTTCTCAATGCTCCCATCAGCTGCATGTTTGATCTTGAAGAGCCACTTAGAAGATACCACAGATTTGTCTTTGGGTCTAGGAACTATATCCCAAACATTGTTCTTAAGTATAGACTGATACTCCTCAATCATGGCATCTTTCCATACTTGTTGACTAAAAGCTTCTTCAATATTTGAAGGTTCTGACTCAATAATCTGACTCATCAGGGCAACATAGCTAGAGAACTTGTGAGGTCTCTTGCTTTCTCTGAAGGTTCCTCTTGGAGCTACAAACCTTTCTGCTTCCTGCATTGTCTTGCGGGCCCAAAGGGGTCTTTTCTTTCCAATCACAATGTCTAGAGGCCCATCAGTAGGATCCAAAGGCTCAGCTGGATCAATATCTTCTTTAGGTTCTGTATCCTCCTCCAGATTCTCTGGGATATGGTCAACTTCCATATCTTGAGGAGGTTCTTCTTCATCGACCTCCATCGGAGTGCCTTTGGACTTCCTATAAGCAACATCTTCCTCAAATGTGGCGTCTCTACTAATCTCAATAGACTTCTGTCCTGGAATGTAGATCCTGTAAACTTTTGATGTCTCACTGTAGCCTACAAGAATTCCTTTCTTCCCAGAAGGTTCTAGCTTTGTTCTCTTTTCCTTTGGAATATGAACATAGACTGGACAACCAAAGATCCTCAAATGACTAACTTCAGGCTTCACGCCTGAGAATGCTTCTTCATGAGTTTTATTCTCTAAGATCCTGTGGGGACTCCTGTTTTGAACATAGACGGTTGTTCTTGATGCTTCAGCCCAAAAAGAGATTTGTAAGTCTTGATCATGGATCATAGCTTTCACTGCTTCCACAATAGACCTATTCTTCCTTTCAGCAATACCATTTTGTTGTGGATTATAGGGAACACTGAACTCCCTCTTAATCCTTGCTTCAATACAAAAGTCTCGAAAAGTGCCAGAAGTGTATTCTCCACCATTATCAGATCTTAATACTTTGATCTTCTTCCCGGACAGATTTTCAATCTGTGCTTTGAATTCTCTGAATCTTACTAATACTTCTTCTGATTCTTTCGATCTCAAGAAATAAATCCAAGTCTTTCTAGAGTAATCATCAATGAAAATAATATAATACAAGAAACCACTAGATGATGCAATAGACATTGGACCACATAAATCAGAATGAATGAGATCAAGAATACAATTAGATCTACTTTCACTGGAATGGAACATACCTTTTGTGTTCTTGCCTAGGGCACATCCCTTGCAAGTACCTTCATGTTCTTGATCGAATTTTGGAAGACCGATGACCATCTTCTCCATGATAGGTAGAGCACGAAAGTGAATGTGAGCCAATCTTCGATGCCAAAGTTCACACATGCTGGTACTGTTATGCACAAGTGCTTGAAGAGGACGAGTGCACAGCGTGTAGAGACATTCATGTCTAACTCCAATCACTTGAGCAGATTTGAAGCTGGAGTTCTTTGCCCATATAAGAACTTTCCCTTTAGAGAAGGCAATTTGATAACCTTTGTCTTCTAATGCTGAAATTGAAACAAGGTTCCTCTTTATCCTTGGTACGAACAGTACATCATTCAACTCCAAAGAAATTCCAGAATCCAAGTGAAGAGTGGAATTTCCAATCCCTTTTACAGAATATCTAGCATCATCTCCAATAACAACTTGATCACTAGAGTTGCTTTCCATTAAGTTTGAAAGGTGACT